>JANSVB020000195.1:6874647-6886369 GCA_025504935.2 Erythroxylum haughtii
ATAATTTGTTATTAAATATTATAAAAGAGATTAAATAAATTTATTTAATTAAAAGTAAATTATCTTTAAGTTTTATCTAAAAATGTAATTATTATCAGTGATAAAAATACAATTACATTTACATTAGCAACCAACTAAAGTTTTTTTATTTGAAAGAAAAATAAAAAATAAAAAATAGAAACTAAAAATTGCGGTAATAAAATAAAAATAGAACCAAACAATCCTTTAATTTTTCAATGATTTCTCATTTTTTTTAAATAAACAGATTGACAATCCGCTAAAGTAATTCGTTGATTATCAAATATAATTAACAGTGGTACGACGAGATCAAACGCTATAAAAGGCTAATAGGTCATTTACTCATCAAGGCCTAAATCGTTAAACATTGCTTTAGCAGATTCTTATAGTATCCTTTAATTGATTTGCTTAGCTACTAATCATTAATTTGGGATCACTTTGGATTTTGGAATCCCGCAAATTTCGACAACAACAACCAAGTTGTCATTATCAGTACATACATGAATCCTGTAGTACTGTTAGCTGTACGCCCCCCAACCTCACGTCTCTGACACAAACAGAGCACATGTCAGGTCAATTTAAATTTTGATTTATAGAAAGACCCACTGCTTTATATTCCATTTCTGTATAGTTTTTGTAATTTTTATTTTCTTTTTTTTATTTACAAGAAAAATAAAAATAAATACATCAAAATTTCGGAAAACAAATCCCCGTCATATCCTCTAAAAAAAATGAGAGACACCTTATAAGTGAAATAAGAATAATGAACAATCTATGGTCATAAGTATTTGTGGAGTGGACAAACCAATCCGTACATCGGTTACCTTTCTTGTAAATATTAGGAGGCCTTACAATTTCTATTTTCTTTTTGCGGTGGGCTTGTGTGAGAATACTGTAGAGCTGAGGACGGGTCACATGGAGAAGCACATGGAGTGAGAGAGTTACGAAGATCCGTTGTACAGGAGGGCCTCGTCCTGTCTCTTGCAAAAGTATATTGCTTTTACTCTTTCATCCAAAACGTACGTAGTTCCAGCTTAGCATTTGCTACTTTTTAGCTGTAAATTTGAATTATAAATTTATCAGAATCATAAATTTAAAAAATAGATTTACTTTGTGTTTCTTTTTAATTTAATATAAATTAGAATTGAATTTTATTAATTTATTTAAATAATAAAAATAAAATGATATATTTACTTAACGTTTCTTTTAATTTTATTTAACTTTTTTTATTCAAATCTAATTTGAGATTCAATAGAATTTTAATTTTTTAACTCAAATTTGGTTATAACAATCATATTAAAAAATAAACAACAACAATAATAACATCAAGTAAAAATCCTGTTAAGACACGAAATTTAAAAAGATCCAATAATACGCAACTTATCCGTTAATTAATAGAGAGATTGTTTCTAAATGACCCATGTGAAATTATCATATTTTAAAAAATTTTAAAAGCTTGTAAACTTTTAAAAATTCTTAATTTAGTGTCAAATTTTTTAAAATTTTCAATTTAGTAACTAAAATTTCAAAATTGATATAAACTATATCAAAATATTATTTTTACTATTTGATTAATAAATAGATATCCACAAAATTTTGACAAGTTTTAAAATTTTAGAAAAAATTGATTTCAAATTAAAAAAATTAAATACTATTTAATTTATTATTCTTAAAATAATTAAAATTTAAAAAATTTAATTGAATTGGATAGACTTCCAAGTGGGCTCAGACTGGGTGGGTTGCTATTGTAGTGTTGTTAGGACATAGTTCCTTAAATGGCTGAGTTGTCGCACGGATATGACATGCCAGTTAGAGGAACCAAATCAGTGAGCTGGCTTTTACTTTTTGTATAAAACAAAGACTTTTCAGTTGAATTTGTATTTGGAGCTGGAACTATCGGTTGGCCACTCACTTCCTTCCTGGTTGGACCTACTCGACATCTTTTTATTTATTTTTATTTTTTAAAAAAATTTATTTATTGTAATTTTATTTACATAATTATTTACCGTGCTAAATTTACTTTTTTTTTTACATTCATCACTTTCATATTGTCTCATTTGTATATGGGACCATCAGAAACAATTTCTCTATTATACAAGAATAAAGCTGCATACTATCATACCTTTTCAGATCATGTTTTATTGTGAGACCTCGAACTGAGTGTGATGATGATAACTCATCAATTTTTCAACTTCTTTATTCAAAATTTTAACACAATATATAAATAATAATAATAAATTAAGGTTATCTAAAACGAAACAAGATTTTCTATACCCATAACTCTATACCAACTTTATTTCATACGATCTCATTCACACATTTCTCTGGATCCTACATATTAGTGTGAATAGGATCATATGAAATGGAATTGATACATGATCATGAGTACAGAAGATTTGATCCCATCTAAAATACCTGGAAGAGTGGAAAAAAAGAAAAAAAAAAGACATGATGATTGTAATTCTTGAAATGCAGATCCCATGACAAAAAATGTTGGGATGTCATGTTAATGTATATAGAAATAATTTAATGTCATAAACACATCAACGTAACAAATCCTATTCATGTCTCGTCCGCTCGTACAGAATCAAAACACATGCAACATCTCACAAATCATGGGACGCTTTTATTACTGTCACAAAAATATCCACATGTGATCACATGTTTCACCACAACATCCCAAAATTTTCATTCAAGAAAAAAGACACTAACCCACTTCGAAGCCATCTTGTGTTCCCTCTTAATCTAGGCGAGTTTGGAACTAAAATAATTGTTAATCCAACAAGCTTTCAATTTTGGTGTCAAAATGGAAAGTAGAAGAACCCGCCATTCATGCAGGACATGGAAGGTCAAAATTCCAAATTCCTAAGGGACCCATTAACGACCACGTTACAGGTTGCTTATATACATTGCACACACGCAAAGGTAAACACATGGTAAAATCTCAAAGAAGCTTTCTGCAACCAAATTTGGTGATACTCATTCATGGCAGAGCTTGAGAACCCAACCGACATGCCAAAGGTCATCGCTTTCCTCTCTTCTCAGCTGCAGAAAGTGGCGGAGTCCAACGATGTGAACCGTCGGTTCCAGACCCAGAAAATTTCTGTCTTCCATGGACTCACTCGACCCACCATCTCGATCCAGAGCTATTTGGATAGAATTTTCAAGTATGCCAACTGCAGTCCGTCTTGTTTCATTGTTGCGTACGTTTATCTTGATAGGTTCGCCCAACGACAACCATCTTTGCCTATTAATTCATTCAATGTTCATCGATTGCTCATAACCAGCGTCATGGTTGCCGCCAAATTCATGGACGACATGTAAGCTTCTAATTTGCTTGTACGTTCTTTAGATCCTGTGGATTGAGGGAAAGATTGTCTTTTAAAATTCTACATTTGGGTTTTTCTCTAAATCTATGCTCAATTTAGTAAAGTAAAGAAAAAGAATCTGCAACTATTCCTGTTTATGTCCGACTAGAAATCCAGAACTTGTTCTTCGACTCAGATTTCGATATTGGTTTGTTTCTGGAATTCCCTGGTTCATTGTGGATTCCATGCGCAAGACTATCAAGCATCTGAAACTTGGGACTTGCCCATATTTGTGTATAATGGTGTTAGGTATCATGGCTTTTTCCTCTCCAGTTGTGATTGACATAATTGATATTGATGTTTCACCATTTTTGTGTTTAGTTCTAGTTAAGACGTAAATGTCGAGTTTAGTCACATGGGTTGTCTTCTTAACCTTCAATTACTGCCTAATTAGTAGACTTTCATTTAATTTGTACTGATCATGAACCCTGATTTGCAATTTCAGGTACTACAATAACGCTTACTATGCAAAAGTTGGAGGAATCAGCACTATAGAAATGAACTATCTTGAAGTGGATTTCCTATTCGGATTGGGTTTCCATCTAAATGTCACACCCAACATATTCCACACTTACTGTTCCCATCTGCAAAGAGAAATAATGCTTCATCCTTCTCTGAATTCAGTTGAATCTTCCCTCGACTTAGGGAGATCATTAAAAGCCCACTTGTGTTTCAACGAGGATGAAACGTCCCATCAAAAACAACTTGCTGTTTAAGATTTAATTATAGGCTCTAAATGTAGTTAGTTTATAGAGACTGGTTGACTCTTCTCGAGTCTCCTTGTTTAATATGGTTAAATGATTTGCACCAAAACAGTCTTTGTTTTATGTTTTAGTCCTTTGTTTTTTCTGTTCATTCTTTTCTGGGCTTTCCTGTCAGGTTCTGCATGTTAAAACAATTTGTTCCTGTACAGATGTGATTACCTTCTTTACAGTCTGGCAACTATAGTATCTTGCTTTCTCTTTTTCCATCTCTTACATGACAAAAACTACTGTAAAACTTACTTTACTATGTTGTTCATGATTGTGGGTGTTTATGTTTCTGCTGATACATTACTAAGGCTTATCCATTATCCCATAAGAACTGTTGGGAATACTGGAAATGAAAATGAACCTGACAGTGCTTGGCTACCGAAATTTCCGCAGGGAAAGGAAAATCTGAGAACTCTGAGTTGTCAATTATATTTTTTGCGAAAATGGTGAATTGATTTGGCAAATTTTGGATACAAGTATTCAATTAGTTTGGACTTATTTACTGTTGATTTGGGATCAGGACAAAAAACAAAAGAGCAGTGAAAAGGATGGAAGATGCCAGGAGAATAATGAAGGCTCAGGACTGGTTTTATGTTCATTGGAAGGGCAGTGACAGTTGGGCAAGTTCTGGGGAGGGGACATCAAACATTTGCAATTATGGAAGAGTTGCATAAAAGTTGCAATTTTGTGGACCAGTTTGACCACAATATTTTAAAAGTTGGACAAAAAAAATTAAATTAATAAGATAAAAGTTTAAAAGATTTTAAATAGATATAAAGTCGGTTAAAAATTAAATAAAATTAAAGAATTTAAAATAAAATTGAAAAAAAAATTAAATTTAAAATTTAATAAAAAATGTTATTAAATAAAAATTAGAAATGATAATAAGATTCGTCCAAACCTGATCTAAAATCAATAAGCCAGGCTCAAATTTACCAAGTCTCGACCAAGGCTCAAGTTAAAGCTCAGGTCGGTTAGAGGCTTTATAAGTAATAGTAAAATGATGTCGTTATGTCGAAAACGACATTATTTTAACTTTTTATTTTAAAAAACTATTTTGTGTCCAACTGACTTGCACTTGGGCTTGAGCCCTGATTAGGTTGACTCAAACGTGATCAGGCTCAAAATCGGGTTTAATTGAGTTAGATTTTTTTTAATAAAAATTGATTAATTTATTAAAATTAACTTATTAATTAATAAATCGAATGATTTCTAATGATAAAAATTATTAAAATAAATTTAACGAAAAGTTAAAAAGTGAATCATTATTTATTATTATAATTAAACAAGGGATTTACTGAGGCCTGATCAATGGGATTTACCTTGTAATCACTTTGATCCTTAAATGTGCCCCGTCGGTCACTTCACGCTCAAGGAAAAGGATACCTCTTAAATATGTTTTCTCAAATGTCCTTTTCTCTTCTCTTTTCAGTCTCGTTTGCCGCCCTATGCTTTACTAAAATGGTATATTAATTGGAGTACGATTTGATTAGATGCAATCTCAATTGAGATTGAAATTGAGTTTAAGTTCAATTTTAGTAAATTTCTATCCAACTAATTATAAATAGAATTCCGATATTGCTTGCATTTATAATTTACCTAATATTCAAATTATGACCAATTTTTAGTATACAAAATAATATTACTTTTTGTAGAATATGCAATGTTTTAAAAACTGAACCGAAATTTAAACCAGTAAGATAAAAAGATTTAAGGTTTAAAGATTCAATCGGTATTAAACAATCATAAAATCGGGTAAAGATTAAATAAAATTTAAAAATTTTAAATATGGTTGAAAGAAATTATTTTTACTTAACTAAAAATTTTAAATTTAATTAAAAATAATAGTTAAATAGAAATTAATTAATTTATTTTAATTTATAAGAATATATTAATTTTTAAAATTAAAATATTAATTAATTGATCAGTTTTGACTCATTAAATATGGTAATATGGTAATATGGTAATTCATTCCCATACAAGACTGAACCAGAGGGTTTGCCTTCAAGTTCCAACCCTACAATCATTTTTCAATGAAGGGTTTTAACTATTTTGCTTGCTTAAGGAATGTAAAAGGATTTTAAGATCTCCAAAGATATCTTCATAACATAACACAGAACAGAAAACAACTCAGTCATCAGAACAATATGATCAAAGAAGAAGAGCAAATCATTCCAAAACCTATTCAATTACAGAGACAATTTGTTCATATTCTATTCATTATTCAACGAAGAGATCAAATTCATCATAAAACTGAAAAAAAAAAGAAGATACTAACAATCAATCGAAACGGAAGATGAAACAACACTACTTGGATGATCTGCTCTTAACCTTACGGTACAACAAGATCAAGCACCTCAGAGCAGGAGGCACAAGACCCGCAAGAACTACGTAGCGAAATCGGTAAGAATGAGCCTCGCGAGGCATCACTGCAAAGACTGACGAGCCATAAGTCACCGCCATGCAAAATATGGCAACCAGAGTTTCGAAACGGAAAGGGAAGCCATGGGTGATATACCCAATGACAGAAATGGAGGACGAGAAGGCCAGAGTGTTGGAGAAGAGGAAGACGTAGAAAGCTTCTTTGTGAGTAGCGTATATTGCTCTACCTGCAACGTGTCCCTCACTAGTCTCCTGCCATATCCCTCCTGGAGGGTTCACTCCTGCTTGGAAAGTTACAGCTGCGATGAGAGCTGCAACCACCAACAGAACTGTCCTGGCTTCGTTCGGTGAATCCCTTTCTTCCTCGTACTGAAAGTGCCTTAACCAGTTCTTTCCGGCAACTGGAGGTGGACCGAAAACCTTCATGTTTTGGATCATTGGATTGAAGCTTGCTCCTTGATGATGTGACTAGTGATTTATGGACTCCAATAACCAGGTCTCTCCTAAATAGAAAGTACACTCTATATAGAAATTATCTAATGATCCATATAAGAAGATATCGTCAAGTCTGCCGCTTGGAAGTTGGAACTCTTTGTCAGTAGTAACATGATTGTGAGTATATGATGTTTTCTTTTCTAATTCTTGGTTATTTTTTACTCATTATTTGAATATACATTAATTGAATTTAAATAATATCACTTATCTTTCTTTTTAATTAACCATTATTTTTAAGGTTAAAGGTATTCATATTACTCTAATTTTCCACTTCTTAATTTCAAAGACTTGTAAGAAATTAGTTTCGGAAATGGCTCGTAATGATAAATATTTTAAAAAATTGAATCGGTAAGAAAAAATATTTAAGATTTAAAAGGTTTAACTGATATTATAATCTTATAAAATTAATTAAAAATTAATAAAATTAAAAATTTGAAAATTGAATATCTTACCCTTGAAAATGTAAAGTTAAAAAAAGAGATTTTTAAATAAAAATTAATCAAATTATTTTAGTTTATAAAAATTAATTAGCTTACTGAAATTAGTAGATTAATTAATACAATAAAAATTATTAAATTAAGTTAAATTTTAAAAAATAAAAAATGAGTTAAAAATTTAATAAATTCAAAATTTTTATTATTAGAGTATAAGAAAAGTTCGAATTTTACTTCATTGGTGATGATAACAAAGAAAGAAAGTAACGTAACCGGCAGAATTAAATTTTACAATTTGGTTAGGCTCAGAATCTGCTTTGAGATTAAACTGAAACATATACCAACAAAATCGGCGGTAATTTTAAGAGTTATGAACTGTCGTATGTATCAACATTAACGCGTAAATTAATTGACTATTTATGGCCTTATCATTTACAAATAAAGTACATAATACCATAAATAGAATTTAATTGTTAAGTAGAAATGGCTACAAAAAAAAGGGTCTAGGCTCATTTATAAAATTAGGTTAAACTAATCTAAAATTAATAGATTAAGATATATTTAGTTTTTGTTTAGATAGACTTAATTATATAAGTAGAGTTTTTCTCAGTTAAGCTTTTTTTTAGAAGAACTTTTTTAAGAAATCAGTTAATTGTTTAACTGTCTTTTAAAAAAGAGTTTTTTTAGAGTTTACTATTTAGCAACATAAAAATAAAAGAAATTTTAATTCTAACTATATTTTATTTTGTAATAAAATTATTTATGCATATAATTATTATTTAAAATATATTAAACAATATACAAAGCACAATATATTAGTTATTATATAATTTTAAACCATATGAAATATAAATGAAAATATATATAACCAAATCTTTTATATGGATTATAATATAAATAAAACTAATATCAATAAATATAAAAATATACAAAAATTTAAATAATATTATATAAATATCAAAATAAACGTGAAGATGTGTTTGTAGATATTGTAGGAATAATGTGTAAAACATAAGGACAAAAGGGACTAAAAAATAGACTCATTAATTGATTTAAAAAATTTAACTAAAAAAGTACTTTTTTGATAAATTCTAAATTTGAGATTCTATATTTTAACTACCAAAAAAAACTATATCTATTAAAAAATTATTTTTTATTTTATAGCTAAACATTTATTTTTCTTAAAAAATACTTTTACCTTAAAAAAAAGTTCTTACTCACCTCCAAAAATTCCACCGGAAGTGCAATTGTTGAGGGTACATTTTCCGGTATAGGATATCTTTTGATCTAATTTGGGCACATAAACGCTCACACATTCAAAGAAATAAATGAAACATGCGATTAACTTTTATCAAATCCCTAATTTCAACAATGTAATAAAAATAGTGTTCATATTCACACCCTTGGATGATCTCCGCCACCTTCGCAGCCTCTTCTTCTTCTTGTTCGTCTTACAGGGATACCCAATTTTTTAAGAAGCCATGTCATAAAACGACCCAACTCTACAAGGACAAGCAGACTCACCAAAGCCACAACTATGTTTATTGTCCTAACATCAGTTGGTGACATGTAGACTACTGAGATCACGTAAGTAGCAGTCATTGAGAGTATTGCAAGACGCAATCCTGCTCTGAGTGGGAATCCACTTGTGAGGAGAGAAATCATGGCCATTGATGCGAAAAATCCCAACCCATTAAAGATGGTGAACACAGCGAACACCTCATGATCACCGGACATTATAGCTTCTCCAGGCAACAAAGTTTTCCGATGACTGACGTTGTTGATGGGAAACTGAGACCTTCGTGTCTCTGCTGACCAATAACCACTAGGAGGGCTGAGAGTTGCTTGGTACGTCACGGTTGCTATAAGCACCGCGACGACCATCAACGCGTTCTGGGTTTCAACCGATGATTCTTCAATCTCTTTCATTATTTCCCTCCACAAGTTCGAGCGAGAAAGTGGTAAACTTGACTTCTTTGCTACTTCAGTTGGAGGAGAATCAGAATTTATTGCGATTTCTCTGGATTTCAGTGCTCGTGCTTGCTGAAACTTCTCCAAGATAGTAAAGTCTCTGTAATCTCCTCCACTATGAAGATTGAAATCAAGAACATCCTTTGGCGTGAATCCACTTGCATTCTTTGAATTTATTTCGACTCCGGTAACAATAGCATCTTGACCAGTAAGTAAGCTTATGATCTGTGAAAACGAGCATTACAGAACGTTAGAATGTGGGAAAATTTGCTATTCTTGAGCTTCTGATTCTTACCTCAGGTTGTTTTCTGAAGACAGCTAAATGCAGTATAGTGTTCCCGTCCTTATCCTTCCAATTAAAGATCTCCATCATACCGATTCTCTTAATTTCTTCCATCAGAAACTTGGCAGCTTCAATCTGATTACATTTGACAGCTAAATGAATCGCAGTTTCATCACAAGTTGTCACTTCTTTGAGGCACTCCGGGCAAGTAAAAATCAGTTCCTTGAGGACCTGAATTCTTCCTTTGGTCGCAGCGTAATGAAGTGCAGTTCTACCGTCTCTTCCCTTCAGAACCGACAAGTCATGACCTGCTTTCAGAAGCTCCCTGACTATCTCTACATGCCCTTTTGCAGAAGCAATGTGAACAGGGGTCAAACCATCTTGGTTTAGCTCTCTTGCGAATTCTGGCTTTAGGGTCAGGATTTCTCTGGTGATTTGTGCCTGACCGGCCAGAGATGACAGATGCAGAGCATTTTCCGTCGAATTCAAAGATACTCGATCTAGTATAAGTGGATCCTCCAAGAGCAACGACTGAAATGCAGTTATATCACCAGCATTAATGGCCTCCGACAACCTCGCATACATGTTGTATGTATCTGACAAGAACAATGTTGCGGTATATCCAAGTTAATGAGATGGAAAGACCAAAGTATTGGTAACTAAAGAATCTCCATTAATGAAGTTTCTTATTACTGGAGAATTAGGCCATTACCATTCCTACGAGGGATTAGAATAAGGAAGCTAATGAAATCGTACAAGTCAAGAAATGAAAAGGCAATCCCATAGATTAAAGTGAACAGAAAACCAAACCCTAGAGACTAGAGAAGGAATAGAGAAATGACTTGCATGCCTAAACTATGACAAGGATGCCGAACAAGAAGAAGGCAAGGATTCCCATGGGCTAGTAAGATGATTGGACAACACTCTACTTTGGGCTCTGCCGTTCAAATATTCCAATCCAGTAAAGGAAAAGGGTCAATCAAAACTTGTATACAGGCTTCAAACCCATTTGGCATTCCAAGTTGGAGTTTTAATTGGTGATGACATTTGGATCTGGATTTGATCCGAGTTGACCGGGGCTCAAGCTTGGACTACCTAAGCTTAGCTCGACCTGTCGGACGTATATAAATAAAATAATATTATTCTATAAAAGATTACATCATTTTTATATGTTTAATTAAAAAGAACAAAAGATAACTTAAGTCGAATCGTCTCAAGTTCACGCTCAATGTCTCTAATTAGGTCCGACCATTGTCATCCCTACTTTTAGAGAAATGAAACAGCATCGCCATTTTCAAACAGCAGCACTCCTTGAAGAGCATACTCCAAGCATTCTTCGAAGCTTAACAAACACAGCTTGCTCAAGTGGTTTGGTCATAATATCAGCTACTTGATCTTAACTCTTGCAAAAAACCAGATCAATTGTTCAATTGTTGCAGAGATCATGCAAAAAATGAAATCTAACATCAATGTGCTTGCTCCTTCCATGTAAAATTGGATTTTTAGAAATTTTAATTGTTGAAACATTATCACAATAGATAGTTGTTGAACCTTGCTGCTAATAATGAAGTGTTTCAAGCAATCTTCTTAACAAAATAGCTTGACAGGAACATGTTGTTGCTGCAATAAATTCAGCTTAAGTACTTGACAATGTAACAATTTGTTGCTTTTTTTATGACCATGATACAGCTCCAGAATTCATCATAAACACAAAAATCCTGATATGATTTTCCTGTCATTCACATCACCTGCATAATCATTATCAGAAAAACCAATCAAATTTTCTTTTGTTCCAGCTGCATAAAAATTCCATAATCACTTGTTCCTTTTAAATAACGAAAAATTTGTTTTGCAGCAACTAGATGATTCTCGGTTGGATTTTTCATATATCGACTTATTAAACTGACTCCAAACATGATGTCAGGTCTTGTTGAAGTTAGATACATCAAACTTCCAACAATTTGCTTGTACAAAGTGGCATTTATCTTCTTTCCTCCATCTTCTTTCATCAACTTTAAG
>JANSVB020000195.1:6891021-6909107 GCA_025504935.2 Erythroxylum haughtii
TGATGTTGAGGATTGAAGATAGTGAATATTAAGTCTTATGCAGGTGAGGGTAATTGGATTGAAGTTTGGCTAGTTAAGTATACAAAGGAGATGCTGTCAAATTTTTCCTTTCATATTTGTCACTTTCCTTAAGGAGGGGGCATTAAGACTTCATGTGTTCGAGTTTCCTACATGGAAAATAAATAATACTATTTTTTTACGTTTTGAGTCCATCTTACCACTATTGTAGTCCCTTCTTCTTGAGGAGTTCTTTTTCAAGAATTTCTTAAATTTTCTTATGATTAGAGCAATATCTTCTTCATTATTTCTACTAGATGACATGTCTTCCTTGTCATATGATTCTTCCTTTGAGACTTTTAATGCTAAATTATTTTCCTTGGAAATGTCATTTCTTATTGCATCTCTTTGAGTCTCATTTCGTATGTAAGAAGAGACCCATCAAGCTCCTCTAATAGTAGAGTTGTTAGGTCCTTGGCTTCTTGTATGACTATCATTTTAGCTTCCTATGCTTTTGATAATGACCTAAGTAACTTTCTAACCAATTTAATGTTAGCATAGGTCTTACCTAGACATTTGAGCGCATTGATAATAACAATAAATCTAGTATACATGCAAGAGATGCTTTCGTCATGTTTCATTTGGAACAGTTCATATTGATGAGTTGACATACTAACTTTGCTTTCCTTAACTTGATTTGTTCCTTTATGGATAATTTCTAATGTATATCAGATTTTGTGAGTTGTTTCACATATAGATGCTCTATTAAATTTATTTCTTTCTAATGCACAAAACAAGATGTAAACAACTTTACTATTTAAGGAGATCAAACTTTTTTCTTAGGGATCCCATTCTTCTTTCATCTTAGGAATTTTTCTATCATATATAATTTTAGTGGGAACGTATCGACCATTTGAAACAATTTCCATAAGAGAGTGAATTCATGCATTATTGCTTCTTCTATCATAAAGTTATTTGCTCCATCAGACTAACAAGCGTTCTCTTAATTCGTGCGTGAGTGCTTCATAAGAGAGTGATTTCTTCGTTGGGTAAAAACTGAAGATTTTGTCACCGACTAAGGTATGATTTGTCCTCTCTCTTTTTGTTGTTCTTTCCACTCCGATTCAATTTTTGTATGAAATGGTGTGTTGTTGTATAGGGTTTCAAATTGGATTGTGCTAGGGTTCCAAAATTACAAATCCAATTTGTTGTACTAGGGTTTCAATTTGGATTTGTGCTTCTAGAAAATTGACTGGTATCGTGCTAGGGTTCCAAAAGCACAAATCCAATTTTTTGTAACAGGGTTTCAAATTGGATTTATGCTTCCATAAAAGTGACTTGTATTATGCTAGGGTTAGTGGGTTTCAAATTGGATTGTGCTAGGGTATGATTTTTTTTGTTATTGAAAAGTAGGATTGACTTGTATGTATACATAGCAAATTGAACAGTAAAAACCTTGAATACTCATACAATTGGTTTTTAGTAAGAAATGTAAGTCGAATAAAAAATCTACGTAACTAAATGCATGATGGTCGATTCATACTTTGTTTTATGTTTTGTGCGGAATAGATATATCTTGGTAATTACTGAAAATATGACATTACATAGTCCATAGCCTAAGTATTCAATTATGTGATATTTCATCCTGAGGAGGAAAAAACTTCCTCTCTTTCATTTTGTAAATGCAATGGTAGTTTAGCTAAAATGCTAATATTCGGGATATGCTAACATTTTGGAAATTTAATTCTTTTTTGGGCGAATTTATGAAAAGCAATTAAAGTAGTGTTGCATTTAAGGTAGTAATTAAATATTTTTATGATGATATTATAACAAGATAACCATTTATGGGTAGAAATAAAGTATATGTAACTTTTGTTGGGTATGGGAAGAGTGTTAAGGTGTTGTTAATAGATTCAAGGGTGTTATTTATTGCTCTTTTGATAACGTAGCAAAAGCTGGAAGGCTATATTCTCAATTTTGTCAAGAGAAAGCATTATGTTCAGCGGTAAAATAACTGTAATATATATTATTTTTTATATGTGATAATTTAATTGGATTCAAATATAATTAATATTGATATTTCTATATATAATACAGATGTTGAATATTAATTGCCCTAATTGTAATACCTTGATGAAGTTATGGATTTCAAATGCTAAGCCTAACATTGGCCAACATTTTTATGATTGTGGTAATACGAAGTAATTCAATTATTGTTTGTAGCAATGCAAATCATATAAATTAATGTTAATCAGTATTTAAATTGAAGGTCTCCTATAGGTACTTGGTATTTGTGAAAGAGATGAAAATTTATTTTTGTCGTAAAATATGTCAAATAAATTATGTGCGTTAGGGTAAAATTCTTACTCAGAACATATATTATTGTTCGCAAGAAGCTAGTACATGTAAAAATTTATTTTCATAATGCAAATTTGTCATAAGTCCTAATATTTGTGTTTATATCTTTATTTTATAGGTCCCATGTGATTTCATAACTTGGTCGTCAGATGTAAGTACAAAAAATGGAGACATTGTAATAGTTAGAAGAGCAAATGTAACAATGTTTATTGTGACTCTTTTATCTTTTATTCAATCACCTATCACTTTAATATTTAGTTGTAAGATTTTCATACTGTTAAGGAAACTGCAATTATTACAAGGTTTTACATTGTAAAAGTAATTCCAATTATCACAAAATTCCATCTATTAATTGTAATTACATTTGCATCATTCATAATTGCTTATCCTCTGGTAATTACAATGAAGAGTTATGTTCTATCTTTTTCAGTTGACCATTTTTACTTTTTAAAATATGCATATATTAGAGTAAGAATGAAAAATAGGAGACTGAAAGCGCTAACATTCTTGAATATGAAATCTATTTGCAAAAGGAGAAATGTATTGAATTCCATATTCAATAGTGCTAAAGAGTAACTAACTGGAAAAAGACAACAATCATGTATAAGAACAATAAAGTCAATATCATTTTTAAAGAGTAAATTATAGAGTAAGATCAAACAATCAAATAAATAGGTTACAAACATTGAAACAATATCCAAAAATACTGGTTTCTCCAAATGGTTCTAACTTCTAAAACTCCAAATTTCAAACCATGCCTTTGTCTTCTAACTTTCTCAGATAGATTGGTGTGCAATCAGCTCCATCTCCAAAGGCTTAATTCAGGGACTTTTGCAATGCTTGATCACTCACATCATCCCTACATAATCAGTAACTAGCAGAAATTTAGAAGTATGATTCATTTTAAAAGATATGTCATCAATAATGCACACACACAAACACAAAGGAACTATCACCTGTTTCACCAAAAACATACAGATGAAAAGAGCAAGAAAAACTTTTCATCCTAATGCCATACAAAAACTAAACCATAATCATTTAATAACTTACTTCCATAGCCACTGAGGGCCAAAAAATCAATAAATACATTAAACCAACCATGACTGAAGCAAGACTCTATTAGAAATCAAGAGTAATGCTTCATCAACAACAAAACAATGAATAATTAAATCTTCTTACATTATTGTTTATAAGTATATATACATAGTTTGGATCTATCACAAAAGCCATTAAACCTTGTTTTGATTCTGCCATTTTTCTAATGATTCAGGATCAGTACATATATATAATTGAAATTTAGTAGGCAATCTTCCTTTTGCTCTTTTTCATCATTACACATTTTCATATTTCTTAAACCAAAATTGGTAATGAAAGTCTCTAACGTGTAGTTGACATTCAACTTGAACCAGCTTTAAGTCGAGATTGGAGAGAGTTAACATTGAATTAGGTAATGGAGTAATACTCACCAACTATGAAGATTTCCTAGTAACAGATCTTTTAGCCATTAGTTTGATCCAGCTCCTAGGTTGAGTTGTATTAGTAGGTGTACTTTGGGATGCTTATGTTGTTATTGTATTAGTATTGGAAGGTTGTAACACTTGACATTGACCCTCAACCATAAATAAGCAACCAATTATGTAAATATTGTTATCTCCTTTACAATTACATATAAGTGGTATAAACATGAATTTAAATGACTTACTGTAAAGTAATATTCCCATAAACTTCCCCAAATGTTACTTCATATCCTCTACATGCCTATAAAAACAAAAAGAATTATAATGTTATATAATTTAGAAAACAACTTAAATTTTATACTTAAAGTTAATTAACCATTCTCATCTCTCTTCATAATATAGAAGATGAAGTATTTGATCCTGTAGATACTGATTACGTCAATCTACCTCTTGACCGCTATGAATACTGGATGAAGGGGGTTCAGTAGATACTAATTTTGGTGGCCTTCCTCTTTTTTGTTGCATTATACACATTGAAGATAAACATAAAGTTAATAATAATTAATAAATTACGCAACTAAAATATCTACCTTAACAATTTCAGGTTGGCTTGGAGGTTGATTCTTATTTTTTCATCCTCTTATATTGTGGCTAATTTCATGGCAATGATGATATATGATAATTACTCCAACCTTGGTCAATTTGTTGGGATTGCAAGGTTTTTCAGTGTGATTCCTTTTTCTTTCCTTTTTTGATCTTCCAGGCATCTTCTTAATCAGTGGAGGTAATATTGGCTGAAGATTTTCAATTTTTGGCCAAAACTTAGGACCACTAATGGGTTCCATAACAAACTGGCAAGTTTTTAAATATGAATCACGCTTATAACATTTATTCATATAAGCATCAATATCCTCCCTCTGATAAGATATACAAGCCACATCATGTTTACATGAAATCCCAATTAAATCTCATAGTCTACTTTGACAAGTTCATACTTGCAAGTCAACAATGTACTTGTTCGCAAAGATACTAACTTCAAATTTCAAATTTTCATTTTTCCTAAGCAAACAATGTCTTACATTCCTTTGTGCTACCTCAATATTTCTTCCTCACTCTAGGAAAAAAATTTCATCTGTGCACTTCATCATTATATCCTTTTTCATGTATCCGAGTCATTAAAGAAACGCGAATGTCTTCTAACATACTGATCAAACTTTTGATACGAGCTTCACAAATGAATCCATTAAACGTCTCAGAAATATTGTTATGTACTACTTCACACTTTACTCTTGTGCTCACAAAGGCCTTCATAAATGTCTCCGAATTTTTACTTTTAAAATCCTCATAAGCCTTCACTGACAAACTCTTCAACTCCTCCATTACCTCATCGAAATCAACTTACGTTGTGCAATTCACCACTTTCCAAACTAAAGTCTCATACGTGTGCCCTTTATGAACACTAGACCAATTTGCATACACATGCTTTATTCAGCTTCTGGCAACAAGTTCTTTAATGCCTCTACTAAACTCTGTAAAACAAATAGTTACATAAATTAATTAATTTTTGATCACAGAAACAAATGAACATAAGATATAGGGATATTTAAAGTTTACCTTTTACTGATCGTTTATAAAAGTCCATGATGCTCAAAAACCAATTCCATGATTGGTAGTTTTCTCCCTCAAATACAACTCAACATATAGGAAACATCTGATTGTTTCCATCACAACCAATAGTAGATAATAATGCACCATCAAGGAAAGTCTTCAGAAAACATCCATCTAACTTAATAATCTTCCTGCATCCACTAAGAAAATCATACTTCAAAGCACTGAAACCTACATAAAATCTTTTGAACATTGGTCTCCCGACTTATTCATCAAAATCACATTCAATAATAAACTTTCCATCTTTGTCAGCTCACATTAACTCATGTCCATAAGACCATAACTTCGCATAATGATCTTCCGTTGATCCCTGAAGCATAGTAATTGCTTCCCACTTAGCCCTATAACATTGAATTTTAGTGACCTTTGGTGTATATTTTGATTAAAGATTATCCATCATTTCACTGATAGGCCAATTGGGGTTCCTCCTAAAATTGTGTATGAATTCATTCGCAATCCATTTCTAGCTAGCTTGCTTATTCCTCTACACTTTACTATAGGTATGAGTGTTTTTGACTCTCTTCAAAACAAATATTTTCTCATTTCAAATCCAACTAGCATATACCTGAAAAGAATAATGTGCATCACAAACTGCTTCCATTCATACACCAGATCTTGCCATGGAAACATTATACCCATTTGTAATTACATATTTCCTTATAGCTTCCCTTAACTGCTTCTCGTCTTTGAACCTTATTCCAATTTCAAACTTGAAATCTGTCATTTCAACTTTTGAATTAAAACTAGTGTATTTCTTCTTTTGTATCGATGCTTCATCATCACTAGGAACCGTTGATTGAATTTCATCATCACTATCATCATAATCACTATTTGCATAATGCAAAATTCTTTCTGCCCTTTTAGTATCATTCAAATGATCACCAACTTCATTGAAATTGTTTTCACTTCCACCAACACCATCGACAACATTGTCGAATTCAAACCCATTGTGTGAAGTCTTCGCACACCTCCTCTCATTTGTTCCAGCATTAACATATTCTTCATCATCAGTTCCAAAGAACTCCTCATCAACTAAATCATAACAAATCATTATCCTGCATAACAGTGAAGTCCTCATCTTCCTCCAATTCAGCTTGGAACAACCCCTCATCTTGCTTCAATTCATCATCAGAATTTGACTCCTAACCATCTGTCACAGGATTCTCATAACCATGATCATAGTATATTTGAACATTCTGACAATTCAATTCTTCCAATTTTTTCAACATATCCAACATGTCCCTGTCATGCTTTAAGCCTAACTTCATCAAGCTTCTAATGGACTCATGTGAAAATTTGTAAAACATAGAGATTACTTTATGTCTTTTATTTTTGGAAATCCCTTTTAGAACTAACATGCTTAGTTCATCAATACTCATATTCTTTTTTCTTTTAATGTTACCCCAACATATTTATTTTCCTACCTTTCCAACACTCCACCATAACGAAATTCAAAATTGACCAATATCTAGAAAGGCAAATTGTGACTAAATACGAAATGATAATTATTACAAGAAGAAAAAAAAAGAAACAACAACTAACAGTATACAGAAATATGCTAGTAAGATTGCATCAGAATAATACACTCACATTTTCATATGTAAGGATAATACATACTGAAATAATGGAAAGGTACTAGAAACATACCTTTATAAATTTCCTGAATTTTTTTCACAATACTTCACAACTTAGCAGCCTCACCTACTGAGACGGTCATAAGTAAGTCATTTTGTAGATGCACCACTTTAAAAAAGGATGTATCCACAACATACAAATAAGAAATTACAATAAAAAATTTGAGACAAACAAAGTGGAATGCAGTCAATAATTACCAAATAAAAATCATATTGTTCAATAATTACCAAATGGAATGCATTCAGTAATTACCAAATAGAATGCAAGTTGAACCAAATATTAAATATTTGAGCATAGAACAAGCAAAATAGAAATCATTTTTTTCATTAAACACCAAGATGAAATGCAAGTCGACCATCATGTATTCAGTTACTCTAGTTAGAGTGGAAAAAAGAATAGGGAGAGAGAAGACTAATCATACCCCAGTTGGCATCATAGGAAGTCCGACAACTGCTTCTTCAGTTTTTATCCGACGAAGAAATCACAAAGATAGAAGAAGCGCCAATGCATGAAATCACAGATATAGAAGAAACACTAACGCACGATAGAAGAAGCACCAATGCACGATAAAAGAAGCAACAACTTTGGGGGATTTGGGGGGATTTTAGGTTACAGAGTTATTAGCATTGCGCGTCAGAGAAGAGACAGAGAAGAGAGGCGGAAGATTTTTTATCTCATTTTAGTTGAAACAACATCGTTTTATTATCAAAGCTAAACGACATCGTTTTGTTAATCAAACAATCTTCACATAAACCAGTTGAGATGTCTGATTAAAGAGGGGTGTCGATGCATGGCTGTGCCACGTCAGTAAAAATAACGGGGAGACAAACGTTGGGTTAGAATTAAAAAAATTGAAAATTTAGAAATTTTATTACTACTTTTTAAAGTTCGAACTATAATTGAAAGAGTTTGAACCTTTTAAAATAATTATTCCTACAAATAGACCTTTAACGTCGTATGTCATACGAAAAACCCCAAACATACTTTTATCTTCCAAGACGAATACCTCCAATCTTAAAGCTGTAGTTGTGCGGAACGTATGTACGCCATCCAACTCCAAGGATGCATATAAACCAACTGCCAAGCACATAGATTTAGATACTAAACAAGCGAGTGCAAAGCGATGCTACTTTTTTTTTTTTACATAAAGGGAAAGAAAACACCGCAAGCTAAGTAAGTCTACTGAGGCTGAGCCCCGATAAATCGTCTACAAGCAGACTACGGCACCCTGAGGGAGGTACATCAAAATACGTGACGCCGATGTTACGCTGCCGGGCTGGGGCAGCGAGCCAGTCCGCGCATCTGTTACTCTCTCGGAAGATATGTCGATGAACAACAGACCAGTTCCGGTTAAGGAGTTCCCGGATACCCAGAACAAGAGGGCTAGCCGACCGAGAGCGGGCTGGCACAGAGGACAAGAGCTGGTGAACCCCCGTCGAATCTACTTTCATTTCCATGATTAGTGACTTTTCGTTAGTGAATAATGAACAATGAATCATTACATTTAACACGATTATATACACACAAATCTAAGATCCTGACGAGCCCGCCAGAGTCTTCGTTCTCCCAAGCCGCAGGGGAATATGTTTTTCCAAGACACCCAACGTTAATGTTGCCCCATAGCTCCCATCTGATGGGAAGCTGAGCAATTTTCTCCGCAACTCCTGTGTCTTCAGGTGGTACATAACCAAACACCGTGTAAGCCCATTTCCAGTCATTATTTGCTAAGCTGATAAAGAATTCTTGGCCTGAGCCAATCCATGCGACTGAACCTCTTCTTATAGTTGGATAGAATTCTGTTGGTATGTTCTTGATGATTATCCCAACTGCTGGCAGTGTCCCTTGAACAAGTGCAAATGGGGGGCCATATGAAGCCTGCAGTAAGATTAACCAATCTGTAACTTAACGGTCGACATTACGGAGCCAACCATATAACTCTTATGGGGCCGACTAGGTGGTCATCATTTCAATGGTCTTTACAGCTATTACGACTAACTCTGTATACCTTTGTACACCAACATATAATTTAAGATGAGCACTGTCTTATATGTTGGACTGGAATGTTCAATAAGCAGAGGTAGAATAAGAGATGGTATTGATCGAGCTTACATTTTGGACATGGTTTCCATCTGAATCCCAAGACCGTCCTCGGCTTTCTGTACGATAAATTTGGCAACCCACGGAATGACTCAGTTTCAACATTTCAACGATAAAAGAAACAGAGTGTGGAGTACAATCAGGCAATTGTTAGAAATGGGTCCGTCTTCACACAGAGACACACCATATTTAATCAACAATTGCCAGACAGCTGCTTTCACGCGAAGGAGTGCCTATATATTTCATACCAAAGAACAACAAAATATAGAGAGAAAAATTAGAGTATTGTTTTATTCTAAAGTTAGAAAATATATTTCTAAAAGGGATGCTGAGTAATAAAATAATAAGATTAGTATTTTTAGATTGAGAAACACCTTGTATGCGTATCTCTGTATATTTACTATTTATAACAGTAGAAAAATTATTCTAAATTTTTTCTATAAATATACCTTAAAATTAAAGGTGAATCACGTTAAATATACAATATCTATTTTACTTATTTTATTTTTCTTTTTCATAAAATATACTCGCTATGCCCAATAGTAATAACTACTGATATGAGTATCGTTATAAAATATACCTGAGTTAGTGCTTTAGAAAGGCGAAAAAGGCAAAACTTGTTCTTCAGCACACTAGAATTGTGGATGATATTATTCCTCAAGAGGCTAATAAGAATGAAAACTTGATTATCTGATTGGACTTGAATTGTTATAACCCCTTCTGCCTGCCCCAAAATGCAGGATAACAAGATTAGCACCATAAAAGCTGCGATTACAAAGATTCACTAGTCAAAATGCAAGAAAAAAGTATGTCAATCTTTGGACCAATGACAGAATGGTGTTAACTAGAAAAGGTTATAATAGCAAACAAGCTTTGCAAGTAAGTAATCCTATTGGCATATTATGTTCATGGATGGGACACAAAATACAAAGAAAAAATGCCAAAAACCTGTGAAACAGAGGTCCTGACAGAACAGAACAGAACACTATAATTTACGGTTGAAATCAGCTGTGATTAAAGATAAACTGCTCTGTACCATCTCAATCAACAACAGTAACAGATTAGTGTAAGATGTTGGAAGAAGATGATGCTTCTGAGTAAACGGATGACCATTTTATATCTTGCAATAGTTTACTAAATCCAGCTCATAATGTAGATAATTGTAATTATGTTGCAAAATATAAAAGCGCAACGAATTCATAATCTGCCACCGAAACAATGAAATCATATCCACAATACTAGCCATTGAAAGAAGAAGTACAATCAAATTACACATGTTGGAAGTATGCACATGGTTGACTTGAATCTCACAAGAAATATAGGCCTTGGGCACAAAAGAATTTGACAAACTAACTTACTATGGTTTGTTTCCACCTAGCAGGAATAAAGATGATGATCTTCCTGAGTCATTTTTCTAAAAGAGGACATTTATACATTACCACCATATAGCTCAAATAAAGGGGGACAGAGAAATCTTGCGGTTCATTTTCAGGTTTTTTGGTGCATCCACGTTCAATTTGAAGTTATGGGAAATATAGAACAGTTAAAACAATACCGCTCTGTTTCCAATATGCGGCGTCTTTCTCCTTCAGAGTAACCTTTTTACAATTTCCTCTTTCGGAATGTCTCACTGTCTTCTTAGAGGACATGTGTGGAGTTTTAACTCCTAGGCCTTCTGTTTAAGTCCTGCTTTCTTCCTTAAAAAAAAAAAAACTAGACCAAAAGTCCACATCACAAGATTGCCTGAGTCTCGCATGGCAGGGTCCAAGGAGGCGGTCTGTTTTTTCGAGTTTATTTTTTTTTTTCAATTTTATAGTGTCTTGTTCCGTCTCATAAATCTCAGCTATTCATTTATGTGGATCTCGCATGGATCCCGTATAAATAAACGCGGGATTCATATAAATAAATGGTTGAAATTTACGGAACAGAATAAGACACCGTAATATTGAACAGAAGATCTTGTCCCTGTTTCTTAAGCCAGCACTAATGAAAAATAACTTTGTTTTCAAGTGTATCCATTAGTTTTATTTTATTTTTATTTATATATATATTTATTATAATTTTATTTACATAATAATTTAAAGTACCAGTTTTATTTATTTACTCTTTAATCTGCATCACTCTTTTATTGTCACATCTATACGTGGATCTACCAAAAATAACCCCTCTACTATATAGAAATAAAGCTGTATATTATCAGAACTCCCCAAATTTTGCTTTATTGGGGGACTTTAAACTATGTATGATAATGATGACTTATGACTAAAATTGATTCCATTAGTTACGTATTAAAATAAAAACAAAACTTATATTTTAATCCATATTTTTAAAATAAAAGTTAAACCGGCAAAATTTATAAAACGATTAAAAGTTTAATAAAATTAAATTTTTAAAAAGATAAAATTATCTTTACGAAAGTTTAAATTTTAATTTATAAAAGAGATTTTATTTTAATTTGCAAAATTAATTAGTTTATAAAAATGACTGATTAATTAATAAACTAAATAATTTTTAATAATAAAATTATTAAACTTAATTAAACTTAAAAAATTAAAATTTAAACAATTAATCACTTGATTAAAATTTTAAAGAATTGAAAATTTCTAAAAAATTTAGACTTTCAAATCTATTATGTTTCATAGTGATACAGTGACATCTTGTTTTCTCTTCCTTTCTAAATTGTGCAATTTGTTATGTAGTCCGAATCTTAAAATATTTCATTTCAGAATGTTTCAACTGATTTCAAGCTGAGCCTTCTTTGGAGATTAGTGTCAAAGTCTACAATTTTAATCTTCTTCGTTTCTTTCTTTTCCTTGATTAATATAGGCAATAAACTCGAGTTACAAGTGACTATGGTAAGCACGATCGATTCAGAAAAGAGTAGTTAGAAATTTTATTAAATGTACAATTGCCTCGAGAAACTCCAAAGACAAGCCTCGTGGCATACTAGAGAATCGATACAACCAAGATCCAAGACCTGCAGTCCAGGATCTGGAAATAATTTGGTAACACTTCATAAGATCAGGAATGTGATTGATCTTCTTCAATCCATTGTTTCACACCAACAGAACATTAATCTTCCAGGTAAAGCTAAAGGGTTTCACTATACCAACTCTCAAAATGATTTTGATATCTATGAAAAATACCATCAAACCTTACTTACCTCTTTGCATACCTATCCAAAAAACGCATCTATGATTAGCAGACCTTATGCGTGTCCAAAACCCTTAAATCAGCACAAAACTCGAACTACCCTCACTCCATCAGAGACCAAGTCTTTTGGAACTTAAACCAAAGGTTATGTCCATTGAATAGATTGGAATTCCTAGTTTCCAATCTGACTCAACACCGATGCAACTAAAGCATGGTCGTTTTAGAATGGTGGAAAAGTACTTCCATGGCAGTAAAAACCTTGTCATTTGCCAGCAAGTTCCAACTAGAATTAAATGCAAGCACAAAAAAGAGGGATGTATTTCTATGGAGGATAAATCAACAAAGGATGAAGTCATGGTCGAGGTTTTAAGAGGCTGCTTGTATTCCCCCCAGTCAAAATCAACCGTGCACAGAATACTCGTTGAGGTTCCATGTAGTCTAAATGACTCCATGCTTCAAATGCCAATCATATCAGCAGTAAATTCCATGATGATCAAATCCCATTAATTTTGCAGGCTTTTCATACTTAAACATGGGGCATAACCGTGTTTAGAATCTGCATTATTATGACGCTGTGTCCAAATTTCTTTCCTAAAAGCTTTAGCAACTCATTGTTGACTCCTAATTAGGTTCATGATCCAATCCCATCTAGATGCCATCCAATGAAGGAGGGAATCAAAATGTCCGAAGTTCCTTATCATACACGGGAAAAAAAGGCCTCAATTTCTCGACCTGAATAATCTCGACCTGAAGTCCATAAGTTAGATGACTTTTACTAATAAATTAAGTGTCAATATCATACAAAGCATACCAAGATTCCATTGTCCAACCCTTTGTGGGTGAATCCTTACAGCATAAACTTGAGACTTGACCAGATATCCAGTCTTTCAATCCACAAAGGCTTGAAGAAGCCGGACTCTTATTTACCATATAATACCAAGCTCAACTTTTTCCAGAATGATGCAGTTAAGTTTTGACGAGAATGCTCCAAATAAAAGCATATACTGCAGCCTGTGTCATTTCGAATCTGTACCATAGACAAATCAACTGTAACCATTGGTTCTTTCATTCGCCAATCATATCTCTTAGCAATGAACAAGATGCGGCATCTTCACAAACCATATTCTCCAGTAAAACAGGTTAAAGCATAAAGATAACAACATCCACACATTCTGCCATAAGAAACGACATAAGTACAGACGTACATCAATAGTATGAGCCTGAACCACCACTCCCCATGTAGCCACTGCCACTCATGCCACGATTGGAATACATTGATGAATATGAGCTACCACCAACCTGTCATTAACAAATAAACCATAAGCATCCAAAAGATAGATTGTGAACATTATCTCTGATCATAAAATGCGAAGTTCATACATCACCCCCACGAGAAATATATTCAGCACCATAGCTTGAAGGGTACATTCCACCTACGTCATTGCCAGAATAAGAACCTGAAGGCATACAGTTTTTAGTAGCTAGGCAAAAGCTTAATGCACATCACCAATTATAGTAAGTCAGATATACCTCCATATCCCATACCCTGACGACTTCCATATGATCCATGTGAATCATGACCTGAAATGGAACTTCTGCTACTTCCATATCCCATGCTAGACCTCCCAAGTCTACAAAACAGAAGGCACAATTATGAGTGACTGCAGCATTTTACATTGAACACAAAATCAAACTAAAACTTAATTACCTATCCCCATATGCATCTCCATAGTGAGAAGCACTAGCACCAAGTTCATAGTCTAAACGGGCTCTTGAATGACGGGCACCGGTCTCAGCATAACGTGGAGGAATATCATCCTAAAAGTGCATAGCAACTGTCAGAATTGCTTGCATCAAATTTAAGCAAGGATACAGGATATGAATTTTGCGCCAAGAAACAATATATACAAAGAAGAAAACTAACCACTGCAGTGTATGGACGTTTTGAACCGGGCATAGGGTCATAATCACGAGGTCGCCCTTCACGATAACTAGGAAGAGGCCTGTCAAACCTTTGACCATAGCTGTCATCTATATAAGCCCTCCTTGTAGATGTGCGAGCTGTACCTCTAGGAATATCAGAATAACCAGAACTGCGAGAAGAATATTCATCTCTATAAGACTGGCGTCTCTCTGGAACAACCCTAGAACCATAATCAACAGCAGCTCTGGGCCTCGGAGGAGGTAGTTCATCACGCCGACCATAGTCCCTCTTTAAGCTACTTTTTGGATATGAAGGAGCTGTCCATACAAATAAAACAATGTTTACTTGGGGTGTCTCATACAGACAGTAAAAATCTCCAAATATAACCAATTCAGAATGGCTGCATACCAGGTGGTCTTCTGTCATAAGACCTAGGAGGAGGAGGTGGTGGAGGCAGAGGTCTGCTCCTAGCAGATATGGATATCACAGGTGGTCGTCTATCCCTCAATCCAACTGGTCTTTTCACCCTGGAAGGCGGCACACGATTTCCCACTCCTCTTGCTGTACGGGGAGGAATGCCACGTGGGGCAGACCGAATCCATGGACCTCTGACAGCCCTACCAATCCCACGTGCAGACCTAAAATCACCACGACTTGAATGTTTTCCTTTCCCTCGCTGAAGTGGTCTTGATAACCTGGCCCTAACCTTAGCCTGAAACGCGATATCAGACTATTAAATAAATTCATAGACAAGAAGCAACATCACAACCTATTTAGAAGATTCAAAAAGAGAAGCTGGAAGCAATCACTGAACCTTGTTTTCTCCTTCACCCAAATCAACATTGTTAATGCATTTGGCACATGTTACAGCAGCATCGTGTGTGTCAAATGTTACAAAACCAAAATCCTTTCTCTTAGCAGATGGCATATTTCGGGCAAGTTCAATCTTTTCAATCTCTCCATGTTTCTTTAGAAGCTCTCGAACACGATCCTCATCCCATGAAGCAGGTAGACCATCAATAAATACTGTCTTCACCTGAATTTAGAGAATTGAATAAGCGGCAGGTTTGTGCATTAAAAAACTCCAAACATCATGTGCAATATGCAATTAATAATTAAAAAATAAGAACACAAAACATGGTGGCAAATATCTGAAACAAGGACCACAGCCCACAGGAGGTATCTACAAACTATGATCTTCCCATAACGCATCAGCACTGTTGAGTTAATGGCGATACAATCTTCTTTCCTTACCGTGGTGCAATAAAAAAAATACAAGCTGATGAATAAAACTCATCTCTGTAGAGCTAAAATCCAAAATCAAGATAGAACAGCTTAACAAGTAATTACCTGGGCCATGATTTCATCACCAGGGTCAATGAAGGAATCTGCAAAAGAAACCTTTGCAGGTCTATCAACTCCAAATAAAACATCTCTCTTCTGAAGACGCTTAAAAGCATCCATGGCATCTGAACGAGAAGAAAATTCCAAAAAGGCAAATCCACGATTCATTCCTTCATTGTTACTGTCTTCTACCAGCGTTATATCCTCAACATTCACAACTCCATAATGTTTTAGTTTCTCTTTCAACTGAAAAGAGAATTAATTACCAAAATATGAAGAATATTGCATTTCCAAATTTCAGTCAAGAAGGCTTGATGTTATATCGACTATACAAATCCATTTACTTACAGCTTCCTTTGTCCATGACTTGCAAATGTTACCCAAAAAAAGGGTGTCACTGTCTTGGCTCGGCGTAACGCCACACTGTTTCCCTTTGATCTGAAATTGCAGTCACCAAGAGATGACATTTAACACTAATAATTTACTTTATAATCAAAATATGGCGTGACAAAGTTTACCACTGGGTTTTTGAGCTCAGTCACAGCTCTTTTTGCTTGTTCTACAGTTGCAAAACGCAAAAACGCAAATCCTTTGTTTTTCTTGGTCTGAGGATTCATCATGAGCCTAACTTCCGTAACCTCACCAACTCGATTGAAAACTCTTCGCAGATCATCCTCAGTAGCATCCTTATCTAAACCCCCAACAAATACCTCAAACTCCTTACGCTTACGCCTCTCTTGCACAACATCATGGTGGTCATCCTCATCCTCCGCATCGTCAGTCTCAGCATGCTCCACCTCCTGACCACTATGTTCAATATCCTCTTCAGCTTCAAGTTCTTCAGGAACCTCCTCTTCCAATTCTTCCACTATCAGATCAGCCTCTTCTTCTTCAACTACATCCTCCTCCCCAGGTTCTTCTTCAACTTCCTCTTCCACTTCCTGAATATCCTCTTGTTCAATTTCCTTATCATCATAGTCGGCCCCGCCATATTCTTCAGGTTCATACTCAGTTTCATTATCATCAAGCTCTAACCGCTCATCTTTTTCATATTCATCTACAGTTTCCTTGGTCTCATCTTCCTCTTCTGCCAGAAAAAAGGGGCAGGTGATCTTGACCAGTAAAGAAATGCTCATAATCTCCAATCTTAGGAGATATCTCAAATGTTTCCACTATCAAATTTATCCCACAAATTCTTGATATCCCAAGGGGTTCAAATAACAAAACCAAATTATATCCACCTCATTCCTATTTCCTACTTCATAACCGACAAATACATTTACATCCTAATGCACAACATCGAATGAAAAAGCTCCCAGGGCATCACAAGAACCGTATGAGTAACGAAAAGAAATAACTTTGCTGCACTCGTCTAATTATATACTGCAGATAGACATGGAGGCACTCATCTAATTATATACCCCATAATAACCAAAGAGATTTCTGTGATAATATTTCTTTGGCAACCGTAGCCTAGGAACCCATGCTTAACGCCCATTACAAGTGATAAATGATAATTCCCAATAGGACATTAATTAGTGTCCAAATCACGAAATATGCATGCTTTTCAACATAATCAACTACTCGGTCGCAAATTAAAGATGCCAGTAAAATCAAATCTTTGAAGCGAGAAACACTTACTGCTCAAAGAAGCCGACCCATTCAAATCCAATTTGGGCCTCTCACCACCAAGCTTTTCTTCAATTTCTTGTTTTTCCTCCACTGTTGGTGCCTCTTCCGAATCTCCAATCACCTGATTCTGAGGCTTTGCCGCCGCTCTCGTGACTCTCGTTGCCCTTTTCTGGCCAGCCGCCGCCGCCGCTCCTCTCTTCACGACTCGGGGAGGCATCTTTTTGGGTTTGATTACGATTCACAAGAACGGACTTCTCAGAAACCCTAATTGAACAGAGACACTCTGAGTCAGAGACAAAATTTAATTATCTTGATCTAAACCCTAGGATACGGGAAGGTACTAGCAAATCTGAAACCCTATGGCCTATTTATATTGGGCTCACTCTTTAACTCAGTGAAAGGAAATGCGTCCGCATTACGCGTTTCACTGTATAATAGGAAATACGTTAACAATGTTTGGCTTACGTGGACAAAAATTATTAAATATCTCATCTAAATCCTTTTAGAATTATAACGCCTAGATCTTTTTATCTATGTTATGAAATTGTTAATTATTATTAGAATTTTAATAAATTTAGTTAAAGAGAGGGCTTCAAATATTTAAAATTTTATTTTAAAATATCTTCACTTGTATTGTTTTACTTTAATTTTCATACGATGAATTAAGAAATTATTTAAAATATATAATTTATAAATTGTCATTTATACGTTCTAAATTTTATTATATAATAACCAGAAATCTTCTTTTTATTATATAATACCAAGAATGAATATTTTTTTAACTCTCTTTTATTGAGTCCATCACTTTATAGAAAAAAGAC
>JANSVB020000195.1:6930794-6952088 GCA_025504935.2 Erythroxylum haughtii
TTCATTGATGATATATTGGTGTATTCCAAGAGTGATGAGGATCATGAAGAGCATTTGAGGATTTCTTTGGAGACTTTAAGGAGGAACGAGCTGTATGCCAAATTCGAGAAATGTAAATTTTGGCTGAGAGAAGTTTCATTTCTTGGACATGTGATCTCAGAGGAACAAAAAGCAGAAAAGTACCCAAAAAAAAGAGAGAAAGTACAAGAAAAAGCGATCCTATTATCTACACTAGAGAAAGAAAGGAAACAATCGAAGGAGAAGATTTGAGAGATCAGAAGTAGGAAATCGCTCACTCGTTCAACTCCCATATGTAATGCATCAGAAGAAATCAGAAGTTCAAATCGGAAAAGAAAGCACAGGCATCTCTTCCGATTTTAATCCGACACCTCCTTTGGTTTTCACTTCAAATTCGGACCAAGTTTCATCGTACACTGTCGGAAGTACGAGCCCGCAGGTCGTGATTCAGTCATCTACCGATCAGTTCGCGAATGACCCGGTTGTCCCTTCACCGTCTTCTTCCTCGTCGACTCCTTACAAAAGAACCCTTCTGACCCACCAGCATCAGCACGCTCGTCGATCGCCGTCCATTGCAAAATCGCCCACTGCGTACCATTTTCCGGCATCTCAGCAGAACCAATCTCTGTTCTCCGTCTCAGTAGCGGCAAAATCCGCCGCTTTTCGATTTCTCAGGCGGTTCAGTCACTTCCGACGTCTTCGTGTGCACTTTCGGTTAATCCTCCTGTTGTCTCTCCCGTTGTTCTATTTCTTGGTTTCTCATCCGAGCCACTCCTTTGTTCTTGATTTTCTCTCGGCTTTTGCCTTTTCTGCCGCGCTTTTGTTCTCCCTCAATCTTGCTCTTCCTCGCCTCCCTTCAATTCGATTGTTTCTAGCGCGTTCTTTCCCTATCAAGCTCAAATGCAAATCTGGGATATCTAGACCTCCTCTGCCCGTGTTTTGGTCAATTGGGTCGAGGCCAGTCTCTGAGAGAAGAGTGAATTCTGGGTGTTGGGTTCAGGTTTATAGCAACGGGGACGTTTACGAGGGTGAGTTTCATAAGGGAAAGTGCTCAGGAAGTGGAGTTTATTACTATTACATGAGTGGGAGGTACGAAGGTGATTGGGTGGATGGAAAATATGATGGTTATGGGGTAGAGACTTGGGCAAGAGGTAGTCGATATAGAGGGCAGTACAGGCAAGGGCTTAGACATGGATATGGGGTTTATAGATTTTACACAGGTGATGTTTATACTGGTGAGTGGTCAAATGGGCAAAGTCATGGTTGTGGAGTTCATACTTGCGAAGATGGGAGTCGATACGTTGGGGAGTTTAAGTGGGGTGTCAAACATGGGCTCGCCCATTACCATTTCAGGTAATATTGATTGTTCTCTTTAACATTGTGATTGTTTTTCTCTGTAAATTGACGGTTGGTATTTTGAATGCGCTTACTGAAATGGGATCGATCAAAACCAATTCGAATGAAAATTGCTGTTTGAAAGCGGAGCACATAGTGGTGGGAAATGATCAATATTATAAGGATTTAGCTGCTAACTGCTATATAGATAGCTTGCTAACGCGAGCTACCTTAAAGTTTCTTTTGTAATAAACCTCAATTTATTCTTGTTAATCGAAAATTATGCACTTTAGGTATTGATGGGTTCACAAAGCCAATAAGGGATAAACTTGGTAGTAATTTGTGGTTAGTTCCAGTATTTTCTGTTGTTCTTTGGTTGGATTTTAGTGTTTCTAGCGTTGCAGAGTGCTTATGGTCCCTTTTTCTTCCCTACTGCACACAATAAGGGATATGGAATATCTTTAACTTTTCCTCAATAATTTTACTTGAGAGTTCTTGTGAATTTGTTTCTCCTCATACAACTTTGTTACTTGGTTATCTGATTGGGGTTGTTTCTAAATGCCGTGGTGCGGCTAGGAAAAGGGATTACAGAAGTTAGGTTGTTGTTTCGGATATGATACCATAAAGTGAAACATTCTGATCTTCGATTTATTTGGCACTGAGATTAAGCTGAGTATGGCCAAGCAGAATATTAATGATTAATATTTCTCCTTTCTTCAGGTTTCTTATACTCTCAGAGTCCATATTGGTATATATTGTTATCATATTTTATTATTTACTCCAGTGGCACACAAGTTGGCAAATTTTATAGCATATGTGTTGGTTAGGTTAAAATTTGATTTGGTTTATCCATCTTAGGAATGGGGACATGTATGCTGGAGAATATTTTGCAGACAAGATGCATGGCTTTGGTATCTATCGTTTCGCAAATGGACATCGTTATGAGGGAGCCTGGCATGAGGGTAGACGGGAAGGACTTGGAATGTACACTTTCAGAAATGGAGAAACACAATCTGGTCACTGGCAAAATGGAATTCTTGATGTCCCAAGCACACAGAGTAGTGCATATCCTGTATCTCCTATTGGCGTATATCACTCGAAAGTACTTAACACGGTGCAGGTATTTTTATTGTCTATGTTGCCATACAAAGTTGCTTTCAAAGATTTCCACTGAACAAAATTGAAGCCAGATTGGAGTTGATTGCTATTAGGATGTGAATACAGACTGAATCATTGAATTATCAAAAAATTTAAACAATAAGATGTTTATTTGCAGTTTAGGATCTTCTTTCTGATATTGACCTGATCGTAGGTATAATTCTCAAACTTGTGAAGTTTGTTATGTTTTACTGTATAATCATAACTCTGTCTTTCTCTTATTTGTTACGTCTTGGACTCAGGAAGCACGAAAAACAGCAGAGAAAACGTATGATGTGGCAAAAGTGGATGAAAGGGTGAATAGGGCAGTAGCAGCAGCTAACAGGGCAGCCAATGCTGCTAGAGTGGCAGCTGTGAAGGCTGTCCAGAAACAGATGCATAATAACGCTGACAACATCCCAATTCCAGTCGTGTGAGATCAACAACAAATCGTCAGTCAACAAGCTTCAAGAGCACCAGGATAATGATTCGTGATTTTCCATTGTAATTGCATCGTACCGAACGTAATCATCTCATTTTCAACCTGTTTCTTTGAGATGCTGTAACTAAAAGATACCTGCATCGAACTCATGCTGGAAGAATTCAGCTAAATGCTCTGCTCCAGGGAATAATTAGTCATATATACCTGGTCAAATAGTGCCAGGAAAAAGGAATATAAAATGGAGGGAACAATTGCTACTTGGGGAGTTACTGTTTTGCTTTGATCTGAGTAGGTTTCTGTAAAGGTGAGTCAGATGTAATGAACTATAAGAGCAGTTGCAAAGGTTAAGCCTCTGCCCAGCCAGTGTTGAATATGAACTCATGATGTCTTTGGAATGACAGGATCATGTTTCTTTTTCATGTCGAAAGCTTTTTGTTTTATATTTTGTACCTGGTTTGGACTTGAAACGCAATCATTGGGAAATTTCACAATTTTCCAACCGAACAAAAAGTGAAGTCAGAAGAATAATGTTTCTCTAATGCTTTACTTTTAAATCTGAAATCTGAAGTTAAGATTTCTAATCATTCAGGTTTCAGCCTTTTAGGTCCAAGATTTAAGTCTAATAAAATTCATTTTGATTTGTTAACTTTTAATCAAACCTAACCCTTTTCCATGTTCATCTTCACTTGTTTGGAGTAAGCTTAGAAATGTCAAGCTTTGATCCGATGATCATTCAATTACACGAGAATAGGAACAAGTAAATTGACATACAAAATGCTTTCGTAAGTTTAAAAGCTCATTAATTGTTCAGCAACCGAAAAGAGAATTCTGATTTATGTTAAATTAGGATTCAATGTCAAAAATGATAAGCACTCATTCAATCCTAATTCTCAGTCTGCTCCCTCAGCCTTCGGATAGTACTCCTGACCGTCACGGCACTTGCAGTACTGTCATATCCATACACAAACAACAACCAGGCCAATTAGGAAAACAATGAAGAAATATGTTCCATACGTAACAGATCAGACACATGATGGAGAAAATCTCACTTCAAAGTGTAGGCGCCTCCTGCTTTCACTTTGCCACAATCCTTGCATCGCCAAATGCCAACAGCTTTTCTCTTAACAGCATACTGCAAAACCAAGCATTTTTTTTATAAAAAAAAACATTGAACACCACCTCAGAAAAAGACAATACGAAGTTTAGTTTTAATATGTTAAGACCAATTCACACTGAGAAGAAGGAAAGATGGCTAAACCGATCACCTTCCCACAGAATTCGCAGAAATACTTGCTGTGCTGACTGACCTCCATCTTCTTAATCTGCTTCCTCAAACTAGCACCATAACGGGTTCCTGCAATGGGGATATGTAGCACTGTATAATCTGTATTCACTTAACATTAAAAAAAGCTTAAGATTTCACATCCATTTCATTAGTAAACATGGGTGCAGAACAATTGCCGTAGGATATTAACATATGTAGACACAATCCTAATAGAATGGAAGATGCGTATTGTTCATTTCCGTTAAAGAAAACTTAAAGTTTCACAATCCACTTCATTGGTATACATGGGACACAACAATATCCACAATACATCAGACACAAAATCCAAATAGAATGCAAGATGTGTATTGTCCATTTCAATTAAAGAAAGCTTAACACTTAACAATCCATTTCATCAGCAAAAATGGGCATAGAACATATCCATAAGACATCAACATTAGTAGACACAAAATCCAAATAGAATGAAAGGTAAGTATTGTCCATTTCCATTGAAGAAAACTTAACATTTAACGATCCAAACCATTACTAAACATGGGACGCAACAATATCCATAGGACATCAACATTTGTGGACACAAAATCCAAATAGAATGGAAGGCCCTCCTAAACAATTCGGTACCCAGCAGTGAATTAGAACCCAATTAAAAACTCAAGCTCGTAACATCTGTGTATCTATCAGATTACACATTAAAAATCTACAACCTAAACAACATATTTACTGAAACAAAACCAAAAATTCCAATTGAAAATGGAATCAACTTGCTCGAGACATACCATACTTTCCGACAATGCCTGCCTTCCTGGTTCTCTTGCTCTGTACACAAACATAATGAAACGTAAACTGAATTAGAACAAGTCTCTGAATTTTACAGTAGAAAAGCCATCTCACAAAGACTCCAATCCCGCTGGGACCAAAGAGTCGGTGACAGTACCATTTTTGTACGGCTTTGGCGAGCTTCTGCAACCCTAGAAATCAGACTTCACCGGTGAGTTGAGACCTTTACTTTAGACGCGTTTATATGACAGACCGCAGACGCACTCGTTGCTCTACCGCTGCCCTAACGCCGTGGGCTTTCGTTTTCTCTTAGCCCATTAGGTTATATAAATGAGTTACTTTTTATGACAAAGGCTTTCGGCTTCTCTTGAGTTACTTTTTATTACAAAGGTCCGTTACTCTCCTAAAACGACATAGTTTAAATATTTCTTATTGACGTTTGTAATAAATTTTTCGGTACACACAATATTTTAGAAATCACTGAATAAATCAATATGATCCAAACAATTGAAATGTTCATAAAATTAATATATCTTTACTTTTAAATTGTCATTTTCTAAATTATTATCCTGAAAATAATTTTAATGATGATTTAAATTTAAAAATTAATATATGTTAATTAAATTTTTAAGTTAATAAAATTTAAGTAATGATTCATTAAACTGATAATTAGGATTGATAATTAAAATCCAATCTAAATTAATTCAAACTCAATAGATTATATTTGAAATTAAAATTTAAACTGAACTCAAATCAAATAAAATAAATTATATTTGAAATCAAATTTTAAACTAAACTTAAATTAAAAAAGACAAACTAAATCAAAAGTAAAAATTAAACTATAAAATTTTAATATAATTATTTAAAATAATATTATTTTAATTTATAAATCAATTTTAATAAATCTCAACATATGGATTATTATTAAAATTATATTTTAATATAATTATCTAAAATAATATTATTTAATATATATATATATTAAAAAATATAAAATTGAAACATTATTTAATATATATATATATATATATTAAAAATTATAAAATTGAAACATCTTGACAAGCGTTGCTCCTATGACTTGTCTAATTCTTAAGAGGGTGCTTATTTAGAGATAATAGAAAATAAAATAGATATGAAATAAATACCAGCATCAAGTAATATTTTCATTCTCCCATTTTCAGCAATATTTCATTCTTTTGGATTATCAGAAAAAAGAGATTAGACATACTTCATCCTATTCTTTACTATATTCATTTTTAATCTCATTCCTATTCCGATTATCTTTGTGAACTAAGCGCCCCCTTAATACCTTCAAATTCTGCTCAATCGAAACCCTTACATATTGCGTTGAATATCTTTAAGAATAATATTAAATGGAGATTTCGAAAAATATTATATATATATATATATATAATTAATTAATTTAGTTACCTAGAAAGCACAAGACAATTAATTTTTTACTTCCCAAAAACAGGATAAAATGAGCATCACTATCGTCGTCATCATTTAAATAAAAGTTTCTAATATCCTTGACCTGTAAGGATGTGAAGGTCTAAAATCCTCCAACCGCAAACTGGAGGCATTCCGAATTTCATTCAACACACTGTCCCCTTTCTCTGCTTTAATCGTCTCCAACGTGCTTCCAAGAACATCCCCTGCAAGTCCAACCTCACGAAGTCGGCCTGGCTCCTCTCCGCCTTCGTATAATAATTGGCCGATCTCCCCCAGAGAGATAGCATTCTCCGTAACTGTTTTTGCAAGCATACGGCCGAGAAATTCTGCAGCTCTCGGAGCATCATTCACCACGTCCTCTAACGTAGAGAGAACTGATTCAAACCTGGCATGGTGGAAATAATACTTCTTATGAATCGAACATTTAATATAACAGATTGAACAAATGATAAAACCATGGTTACATCTTACCCTTTAGTGAGCTGTAATCGAGTTAATGTGCCATCCTGAGACTGAACAAGTTTGACAAGGAGCTTGGCCAAAAGATCCCTTTCCATGTCTTTCCGCTCAAAAGAGTCGACCATCCACAAGGAGACCATCGAAGGATGGAAACTTGGGGACTTTAAATCTTTGATGCACAAAGCAACTTCCTTATCATCTCTAGCACTGAAAAGGATGATGAACTTGTAGTTAGAATTTCAACAAAAGCTGGAAAATTGCCACTGGGGCAATATTTTTCACAAGACAGCAGACAATCGAAACAACACAGACCAATTAGCAAACACTGATTATCCACTATCTTCTTATCACTCCATTCAACAACATACAGCACTAAGGAACGTCATGTAGCACTGTTAAATAGGAATTATTGATCTAACCATAAGCCAATATGAATGCTTATTTTCTGAAACTGTAAGGAAAAAAAAATACAATGCGATGCTAAGAAGCCTATTTAACTGTTGAAGTGAGAAATTGAGACCAGTTATATGCCCACAGAAGCATACCTGTAATATTCTTTTATGGCTGCCATGGACATATCTCTGAGGCGTTCTTCAGGCCACACCTTGTCTGAGGGCACATTTTGGCTAGAACCTGATCCCTGAGCTCTTGCAGGTGGTGATATACCAAGCTCTACATCCCTATTACCGAAAGTCATATTACGCTCTTGAGAACTTAATTGATCATAAGTAGCTCCACCTGAAAATCTGTCTGCGACATATCTTGGAATGAGATCTTCCCTAGAGTTATACATTGGCCGCTCAGGCACACTGCTGAAGCCATTCAAACCAGCTGGCCTTCTTCTTGAGTCACCAGGACCAGAAGAAATATCAGCTGTAGTAGTGCTGGCAACAGCAGGTGGCCCTCTACCGGACATTCCTCTTGCAAGACCACCTTGGGGACCTAAGGTAAGTGGATCATCACCACAAGTTCTTTGAGGTAAGGGAACTGACAAAGTTCTCCCCTCATACGCCTGCCTCTCCTCAAAACGAACATCTTGAGCTCCAAATCCACGCGATTGAGTGGGCAGTGCTCGGAAGCCACCCATCTGTGTATTAGGGGAAGATAGCACAGTAGACCCCCTTGCACCAAACTCCATCGGTGCCCTTCTAGCGGAAGAATTAATAGTTGGATTGCGAGCCAGCCTACTAGATTGCTGTTGTCGTTCTTGAGCAGCATCTCTGTGCACTTCAATTTTTTTTGGTCCTTCAACATTCCTCCTTTGCTTCCACTTGTTATTTCTCAAGTCAATTGCATCTCTCAACATAAACCTCACTCTTGAAGACAGTTTCATGTTGTTTGACATCATTGTCATCCTGTCAAAATATGCATCCATATAGTCCTTGGCCTTTGGGTGATCAATTCTCTCTCCGATTGTGCTCATCAACTTGCACAAAGCCTCAACATCTTCCTCATCAGGATTCTGATACCAACCCAGTAACGTATTGATGCATTCATGCATTATTCTCTCAGTTAGCATTTTCTTCTTATATAACTCACCTATTAGTCTTATATTACCAAGCATCCGCCTTCTTGCCTTCACTCTCTTTTCTTCTCTTTCTTCTGCGGTCTGTTTGACTTCACCTTCTTCATCAGCTTTATCAGCTTCTTTTAGTTCTCTCTCCCCTCGCTCAAACTCCTCTTGGCACTTATTTAAAAGTAACATCTTGAAAGTTATCTTCTCATTATTTGCACTAAAGTCTGGTAACTCTATAGCGAGATGATAGCAGAAATTAGCGCACATTTCACAGAAAGTAGGCCCCATCAAAGCTATGTCGAAGATCTGTGCAACGACCCCACTAAGTATACCTGCATTATCGATGTTTACAGCCATTACTTGCTCAAAAAGTTTGCCAAAGTTCTGAGGGGTTAGCTTGTTTAAGATGCCTTTCAACTGTCTTTGCTTGGCCTCTTCTTCATCAGAGATTTTACCCACTCCATACTTTTTCTCAGCTTTGTGCATCATTTGTAATGGAGTATGAGGAGAGGGAATCAATCCCTTCTGCTGAACAATAACAGCACGCTGCCACCTGTCAGCATCTGGGCCATTTCTTTGCGCCACTTCATGAGAACCCATTGATTGCATTGGCCCAGTTAAAGTTCCTCCTCCCTTGTATGGTACAGAAGCCTGAGCTCGAGGATTCCTCGGAACACCAAAGTTGCCTCCTTGGCCAGGATGGAATCCTACATTAGCTCCATTAGCTATATCCGCACGCAAATCTCGCCCCATTGATTTGGTTTGTTCAACATGTTTATCCGAAAATTTGACTGCTGTTGAATTCACCCTAGATTGCGCTCCTTGACCATTGCTAGACTTCTTAAAACTATTATCAAGAGCCAAAAAGCCATCACTCCCTCAAATCGCAGAAAACAACTCTAGTACTTTTAAAGGAATCCTAACGACGATTAAAACAAAGCAAACGCTAACAAGATTGAAAAGTTACAACGGCGTACCTCCAACTGGAAGAAAGAGCAGAAGAAGAAGGTGAAGGGGTGGGCCCGCCACCACCAGCCTCCAACCTCTCCAAACGCTGCACAACATCATCGAGTTGTTGTTGAATTGGAAGAAGTAGGCGCCGAATGACTGCCTCCATGGAGGCCTTCAACTCCTTATCTGCGTCATGAAGTCGACTGCTTTCGGCTACGTCGTTTTCGGCCATCACAAACCTTTGGCTGTAAGCAAAACGGAAGCAAAAGGAAAGTTAATTCTCAGACAGAAATTTTATTGACTGATAAAAACTATGATGACAGTATGGGAGCTTTAAGTCCCTTTATATAACTTTTATACCTAGCCAAAAAAAAAAAAAAAACATATCCAATAAGCAAACCTTTACAACTAATATATATGTATTAAATAAATGTTTAATTAAAATAAAAATTATATTTCAAGTAATTAGTTATGGTAACTGGCTAGCCTGTGGATTATATTTATGTATTTTTAACTAGTCAATCTATGGCCAGGGCCTAAGTTTAGACTAATTTAAGGCTCAACTATTTTACTTAAAAAGTTAGGTTTTTAATTGCCTGAATCTTCCTAAGTTAAGTTTGAACTCAGTTAAACAATATATTATTTTATATTTTTAATTTTTAAAAAATATATTATAAAAAATAAACTGATCAAAGAAAATTTGTTAGTCAAAAATCCATGTTCCATAGCAAATTAATCAATTAATTCAATAATCGACGGTAGTTAGCATTAAATTTTATTAGATTTTCAAATTTGAAAGAAAATTTAAAATTAACATTAAAAATTAATAATCGCAAAAAGGTTAAAAGTAGAATTGTCAACTAAAAATGCTACTTGTTTTTTTTTTACAATTAAAAATTAGTTTATTTATACAATAAGTAAATAAAATTTTCAATATTCATGGTTCTCTTTTTGATTGACATGTGAAATTTTCTTTGAATGAGTTTTAATATAATTTAATTACAAAAAACTGTCTTATTATTATCTATTTGATCCTGAGACTTAGTAAGACTAAAAAAATCGGCCCAATTGCCAAGGATAAGTTTCAAAAAAAGAATTTGTTTTATTTTATAAACTAAATTTTTTAAGAAAATAAATTCACATTATTTTAGCCAATTACATTGTAATTGTATGGTTCAATACAATCAAATCAAATTCAAGCATGTATAATAATTTCCTATTCATAATAAGTTGAATTGGTCCAAAACTTATAAGTTATACATCTTATTTAAAAACAATTAAATGTAATCGAATTGAAATTCAACTTTAGATTTTACGAGTTTTCAAACTTTTTAAACTTCTGGACCAATCTCAAAGCATGTTGGAATGAATTTCTATACTTTAGACTAAAATATAAAATTTTTAAAAGTTTATCTTCAAATATAATATGTAATTTTGATAAATTCAAATGTTATTTATTATTTATGGATCGTATTAAATACAAGCTAAAATGTCAAGTTATCGATAATAAATTTTAATCTAAATTAACATTTATGTTCTAAACTCAATTCAATTCACAATCAAGTAATCAAATTCAAATTAATTAGACTATAATAAACAAAATATGGAGAATAAATTTGAGTGACTCAAATCTTTACCCTAAAATGAGGTCATCTTATTTAATCTGAATTCGAGTTCCGATAGCATCTTAGTCCGAAACGAACCAATGCCGAACTTGGTCCGATCCAATTGGTCTCGTGTGACCATTTGTCATCCCTAATGAACGATGCGTGAAAGACATTTTTGTGGGCCTATAGTGATTGAGGTTTCTCCCATATGGACTAAATCTGGGCTTTTGAATCGTGAAGAAGCACCTTCGAAGGTGAAGAAATAAATGGGCTAAACAATTTAGGTTTCGTGAAAGGGCATAGTTCCACGCATGTCTTTTTATTTTTGGTTGCCCACAAAGTATCCTAGACGGGTTCTATGCATGTCATTGTTATGGTATCCACAATCTCATTAATGCATTAATAAAGCACGCTGACTAAAAATTTTAATTAATCGGTTTAAAAATTTTGAAATTTGACTTTTTAGTTAAATTTTTAATTTTTTGGTTTGATTTATTTTTATAATTCTTATTATTAAAAACTGACAAATTGAATAATTATTAAATCAATTTATAATTTAATTAGTTTTTGTAAATCAAAATAAATAAATTAATTTTAACTTAACCGACTTCTTTTTCAATTAAAATTTAAAATTTTCAATCTTTAATTATATTTAAAATTTGTTAATTTAATTCAGTCTTAACCAAAAATTTAATTATAATTTAACTTTTTAAAATTTTAAACCTCTTATTTTATCGGTTTAACTTCTTGTTTAGTTTTTAAAACATTGATAAATTAGTAATTCAAATTTAATCTATATGTTATCATTTAATCGATCTATTTATATTGTTCATGTTCTGTCATTATAATTTAGAAGAAATCTAATAAAAAAATTTGAATTAAAATTGTAATTTTTGAAGAATTCTAAAAATTTTGGATTTTTAACATAAATTAAACCATAGTCAACTACTAGCTGAGTCCAACTAATATATAATTATTATCAACAATTACAAAAATACTCCATTAACCTCACTATTGAAGACAGTTTATCTTAATACTACCTTCCTCCTTTGCTGCCAATTGTTCTTTCTCAAGTCAATTGCATCCCTCAACATAAACCTCACTCTTGAAGACAGTTTCATGTTGTTTGACATCATTTTCATCCTTTCAAAATATGCATCCATATAATCCTTGGCCTTTGGGTGATCAATTATCTCTCCGATTGTGCTCATCAACTTGCACAAAGCCTCAACATCTTCCTCATCAGGATTCCGATACTGACCCAGTAACGTATTAATGCATTCATGCATTATTCTCTCAGTTAACATTTTCTTCTTATATAACTCACCTATTAGTCTTATGTTACCAAGCATCCGCCTTCTTGCCTTCACTCTCTTTTCTTCTCTTTCTTCTGCAGTCTGTTTGACTTCACCTTCTTCATCATCTTTATCAGCTTCTTTTTGTTCTCTCTCCCCTCGCTCAAACTCCTCTTGGCACTTATTTAAAAGTAACCTCTTGAAAGTTATCTTCTCATTATTTGCACTAAAGTCTGGTAACTCTCCAGCGAGATGATAGCAGAAATCAGCATACATTTCACAGAAAGTAGGCTCCATCAAAGCTTTGTCAAAGATCTGAGCAATGACATCACTAAGTGTACCTTCATTATCGATTTTTACAGCCTTTACTTGCTCAAAAAGTTTTCCAAAGTTCTGAGGGGTTAGCTTGTTCAAGATGGCTTTCAACTGTCTTTGCTTGGCCTCTTCTTCATCAGTGACTTTACCCACTTCATACTTTTTCTCTGCTTTGTGCATCATTTGTAATGGAGTATGAGGAGAGGGAATCAATCCCTTCTGCTGAGCATTACCACCACGCTGCCACCTGTCAGCATCTGGGCCATTTCTTTGCATCACTCCATGAAGACCCCTTGATTGCATTGGTCCGGTTAAAATTCCTCCCACATATGGCACAGGAGTCTGAACTCGAGGATTCCTTGGAACACCAAAGTTGCCTCCTTGGCCAGGATGGAATCCTATATTAGCTCCATAAGCTATATCCGCACGCAAATCCCTCCCCATGCCATAAGGCCCAGGCATTCTATTCCTTCGTTCATCATCTAACATAACAGCCCCACGGCGGTCCATGCGAGCTCCACTATTTGACCTATCAAGGGCTCTTCCAAGAATTGGGCGCGAATCACATTTATCATGATGTGAAACTCTACCACTGATTAGCACCTCTGGTATATCAGACGTAACAAAACCTTCAGGAAGATCAACACATTGCTCTGCATATTTGAGGAGGAAATCCCTAGAATATTTTTTTGCAGTGTTTGTATTGTCATTTTGTTCATATTGCATCAATCTTCTATCATCAGAATCCGGAACATCTGGAGTTTCCAGTTTAGGTGTAGATATATCAACGGCATGTTCCCAATCATCTGGCTCAACTTTATTCTGAGAATCCTTCACATTAACTGCAGATTCCCCTTGAAGACTATCAGTAGGTACAGGGTCAGTTGAAGTGCTCTCTGCTACTTCTGAAGAAATTGTATTTTCTTTCTTTTCCTCAGGACCTTTATAGGCCATGTACAGATCAGAAGTTGTCCCAGCAGCGTCCGCCTTTCGGAGAATGTCTTTCAACTTCTTCTTCACGTTAGGAGTGGCACCCATTGATCTGGTTAGTTCAACATGCTTATCCTTGGAACCATTGACTGCATGAGAGGCCGTACCAACAACAGTGTTTTCCACACCTACCTGATCATGTCTTGAAGTTGACTCCAGAACATCTGGTTTTGGCTCAGGACCATCCTGTCGATCTGATCCACTGGATTTTTTAGCTAAAACTTCTTCATCACCCATTACATCAGATTTGCATGAAGACACCTCAGAGGTCAATGTTTGATTGTCAAGAGGCTTTTTGGCATGAATTGCATCCGAAATTGAAGATGTCACAATATTATCCACTCGTTGATCATTTTCCAAATGGCAACTCACAGGTTCACTCAATCCATCCTCTCCAGTTCCTGAAGCCAGAACCTCATTGCCAAAAGATGAAACAGATTCCTCCTGAGTTTGTTTGACAGGATCCACCGATCTCAACTTAATGTGAGTTGAACCATCACACATAACTTTATCATCAACTTTGTAGCCTTCAGAAGATCGATACTGATGCTGCTCTTCAATTAAAGAAGCTTCACATTTTGATTCTTCCTGTAGAGAAGAATTATCAAGTCTATCATTAAGAACAATATCTGGGCCACCAATACCTCCAAGGCCTGATGTTTCAGACATCAAGCGATCTTCTTTACCATCTAACTTGGGAATATAAGCATCAGAACCATCATGACGTGAATCACTAACTCTGATAGGTCCGGTCGAAATTTCAACAGATGATGCAGTTGTCTTCCTTTCTACAGTTTCAGAGCCTCCAGTATCAGAAGAGATCTCATGATGACAATTGTGCAGGGGCTGGCTTGACACTGAGTTCAATTGTCCAACAATTTGTATCTGCCATATCCATGCCTAATAGGCTCAGCAAAAAATTGTATGACATCACGACAAACTAAAAAGTATCACAGAATTGCTGTACCTCTGGCTGCAACCGGTTGTATACTTTCTTGCCTGTCTTCTTCTGATTATCCTTGATAGAATTTGACTGAGCCAAAGTTTCCTTTTTCCTGCCTTCTGCATTGCCTATAGCTGAGAAAAAACCTTCAGACTGCACAAGTGAAGCAGATAGTAGAGAATTAGAAATTGTGACATCCATGTCTCCCAGGGATTTAGTTGACAATAACAATTTGGTACCGGAGTTTCACTGCCAGGCTTTGTTGGTTGTAAATAGCTATCTGAAATAGCTTCTGGGTCCCTCTGATGACAAGATGAAATAGGTTCAGGATCCCTTTGAGGACAAGATGCAATAGCTTCTCCAGATGGTCGTGAAGGCTTATGGGATGCATCCATTTCAACAGCAGATGAGTTATTTGGTACTGATGAATCTTCAACCTTCTCCCTAGCAGAGCCTGTAGCAGGTTTGACAGTCACCTGTACAGTTCCTGATGAAGTAGAAGAAAACGAGTTTTGTACCTCACAAGCAAGCTGTCTGTTTGCTAATTCTGAGGCATCATGAGCCAAAGTCAGAGACTTGTTGCCTGACAGGGAATTAAGAGAAGGATTTATGAATGTTTGAGGTCCCTGGCTAACAGGATAGTTGAATCTTGGTGGCTGAGAATTAGATGGAATCTGATTACTATGTAATGATAGAGAACTTGAAGGCGGAAAAAACATATTGTTGGAATTGTACGAATTAGGATAATAGCTGACTGGATGAGAATGTGCAAAGGACGAAATTGGCTGTGATTGAGGAGGTAAATTACTATGAGACCTCAAGCCTAACGATGCAGGATCTCCATAAGTATCTGCTCTCTTATCAAGCCTCAGTTCTTCATGGGTGTTTGGATCAGTAATCTTAACAGCCTGCGTTTTACGTGGACCAACAAATTTACCTCCCTGTTGTTGGGGGTATTGTGAAGTGATTCCAATCCCTATGTTACTTAACTGAGGGGGGATTTGAGGACCCATAGTTGTTGTGTAACCCAAGCTCTGCCCGTGATGGATGATTCCTTGAGGCTGCATTGGGTGGGGCTGGAGACCTTGAACAAACATTGGTTGCTGCCTTTGGGGAGCATTTGGAATAGGTAATGGAACGTGCATAGGCATTTGAAGTGATGGCGCTGAGATTCCCTGAGACTGAATCTGAGGATTCGAGCCAGTAAGCTGTACAGATACCTGTGGTTGGTGATATGGAATTTGCATGGAAGACATAGGAATAGAATGAAGGGGAGGCTTTTGAATCTGGCTCACAGGTGGTGCAGGAGAGATTTGCGTATCTTTCTTCACCTTGGGAACTGGAAGAGTCTCTCCAGTATGAGATTGGTCACCAGAACTTACATCTTTCTTTGGAGTTTGTGGTTTAGGAACAGGAATTGCCAACGGGGGAGCAGTTTTGTGTGTTTCATGGCGTAACTGCAAGTACAAATAAATGCTTTACAACATATGTCGTTCATGATTAAAAACTTTGAAGAATAAGCAACTAACAACATAAAGGACGCCAATGTTGTCAAGTTTCAAAACAACCGAACACAAACATCAAGAACCAAAGGAAGTTGGCAAATTTTTAGCAAGTTAGTAACAAGGAAAGTGAAAGGATGCATCACAAAGACAGTTCCTGTGAAGATGCAATTATGCAATAAAGGAAAATGGAGCTGGATTCGACATTGCGAATCCATGTATTTGCCACCAACCCATGATGCAAATAAAGTCTTAATCTTAGTTAATATGAAGCATGATGAGAGAGTAACATGCACACCTGGTCACGTTTCTGCTCATCTAAATTTGGGGGAGCTGAACTTGTTCGGGCAGGAATCTACGATATTTTACTTTCAACTTAAAACACTGCATTATTACTGAAAAGTGAACAAAGGGGATCAACGGGAGAAGAATACCTGCATCCCATTCATGAAACCAGGACTCAAGGACCCAAATTGGAAAGCAAATCCCTTAGACGCATCTCCAGCATCTACAACAGTAATGACAATACAATAAATACACCATTACCTTTTCTATGGTACAGCAAGAATAACTTTATTAACCAGTAAATGCTTTAGCCACCAGATTCAAAGTATTGAATAGTATAGAGAGCAAGTTCAAGGTTTCCCACCTAACCAACAGCAATTCGTGCTTACCCTTTGGTGGTGTTTTGGGGGCTGCACCGTCAAAACTTGACGTGGCAGACTGCCCTGTGGGATTGGAACTCAGGGTGGTAGGCTGTGAAGTAGGAATCTTCGGAACAGCTTGGGCAATGCGCTGGCTGGCTGGCAATTCAGCTGGACTTGAAACACTACTTCCAACTGGAGCATCAGACACTCCTAATACAAATTAGCAAAGAATCGCAGACAGTTTATCATGAAATCCAGTAGGCATATCACAAAGGAAGGGCATCAAGATTTATCATTTTTTCCACTAATCCAACAGGTCTAAGAAGAACTCCAGAATCGTAATCATACCATGTAATTGAGGCTGTACATGTGCCCCATTTTGTACATTACGCGGTGCAGAAGGATTACTTGAATCCGAAAATTTGACCACTGGTGAATTCACCCTAGATTGCACTCCTTGACCATTGCTAGACTTCTTAGAACTATGATCAAAAAAACCAACAAGCCATCACTCCCTCAAATCGCAAAAACAACCCTGGTACTTTTAAAGAAACCCTAACGACGATGAAAACACAACAAACGCTAACAAGATTGAAAAGTTACAATGGCATACCTCCGATTGGAAGAAAGAGAAGAAGACGGTGAAGGGGCGGGCCCGCCGCCACCGCCGCCCTTACCGTAAGTGCCTGAGGAGGTCCGCTGCTGATTAAAGCTTCCGGATCGTCCTGACTTTCTAGAATACGTCGTCTCTTTCTTGTCCGACCGAGATTGATTGAAGGACATAAATCACTAACCTTTTAATTCCCTTTTCTTCTCTTTTCTCTGCACCCAAAAAAAAAAATTCCCCATCAATCATTAACCCCAGCAAACACAACACAACAATCACCGATTAAGGCATTTGATTAATCCAAAACAGTTCAGAATCTGTACCTGTCAAGTTAAAGAGTGTAGATAGAGAAATTAGGGTTTTAATGGATGGTCATGACCAAATACAGAGATCGAAATACGAAGAAACGAAAGAGAGAGTGAGTGAAAGAGACGTAAGTATTAAGAGTTAAGTTTCAAGTTAGAGAAAGATCTAGCGGTAAGTAACAAACTGACCATGGACATGTGGTGAAAAGATAGGATTTTTAGGAGATCGAAATCGAACGAGTCGCGACTCGCGAGTGCTCTTCGCTTCTCTTGTTTCTTTTTTCTCTTTTTCTCTTTTTACCTTAACCTTCTCTTTATATAATTTATACACCTATTATTTGTTTTAAGTCCTTTTTTCAATAATTACAAGTTTTATTTTCTCTCCTTTTAACGTTTCACTGTTCGTCGTGCCCTTCACACGCCGCTACAACGCGCCCCGTTTTCCACCGACCTCGGTGGTAGGTTTCGTGTCGTTCTCCACCTTGTGCGGTTGAAGCTTACCTCGCGACGAAGTTAACCTCTCAATAGCTGGAGTTGCCACGTATTAAAAATGTACACGTGTAAAAGATTATTTTATTTTAATTTATTTATTAAATCTAATAATGTTAAATCAATTTATTAATTATGAATTAAATTATATTTGAGATTCTAAATAATTTTTATAAATAATAAATAGGATGAATTATAGATTAGACTAAATTTATATTCTTAAGACTTAATTTCATACTTCAATTTAAAGTTAATAGACCAAAATATTTGAATTAAGTTTAAATTTAATTTGATTTAGTATGTTAATTTTATAATGAACCAATTAGAAAAATAATTCTTTAGGATAATTAGCTACCTTAGTGAGATCTATTTTTAAATTTAGTATTATAAATATACAAACGTGCCTATATTTTTATTTTTTGATTTTGTTTTCAATTTTAATAAAATATTTTTGGAAATTTTATTTTGTCTTTATTGGCTTTAAAATTTGTAAGAATCACAAAAAAGTTGTTTTTTAATTTATATTTTCATAATTTGATTTACTATTAACTATACATATTATTTAATTATTTAATTTATTAATTATTAATAATAATTTAATTAACTATTATATTTAATTAATTAAAATTATAAATAATTTATTAATTTTGCAATTTATAAATTAATTAATAATCATTAATAAATATAATTAAATTTAAATTTTTTTAAATATATAAATTCTAAATAAAGTTTTGATTTAATAATTAAAATGTATTCAAATAAATTTTAATTTTAAAGTATTTATTTTATTATAATAAAATAATTTGTATTAATGATTTATTAATTAAAATTATATTAAAATAAATTTATTTAATTAAAAAAGTTTTAACTAATATATAATTATTATCAACAATTACAAAAATACTCCATTAGCCTCACTATTGAAGACAGTTTATGTAACACCCCACCCTCACAGAATACGTACTCGACATCCTGAGTGATATTAGAGTACGTACTCTACAACGGTGGCATGCTAGAACAGTCAAACAATCAAAACTCGCAACAAAATTTTGAAACATCACGCGCATATGTAGAAAATCAATAAACAAATTGGGCTCACTTTATTCATAAACATTTTCATTCACAAGTGTTACTACACTCATTGAGCATTCTCATTTACAAACATTTTCAATTTGGAAAGTCTATAAAATAGAATTATTCAAATAACCGAAGTACAATAATTGTGGAATACACAATTGATACAAAAATAAAGAAATACAAATGCATACGTAAACTAATTCCGATCTCTATCTCTTAATTGAATACAGTGGCTAGACTTCAATTTGTCTAACTGGAAATCTTTTCTAAGCCTGAAACATATTACAAATTTTGGGTTGAGTTTTGCGAACTCAGTGAGTGGACCATCCTCGATACCTCACTCAATCAATTCATATAAATACACAATTTACATCAGTTTATCAAATCAACATGTTGAGTCACAGACATTTCATATTCACTTAGATCATATATCACATTAAAAAAAACAATCAAACTATTTAAATCATATATATCATACGTATATGCAGTGCTTGTCAGATTCACTTTCAATAATTACTTTGTTGTGACCGAGTGCTGAGACTCACTTTCAATAATTACTTTGTTGCGACTGAGTGCCTTTTTACTAACCTATATCCCTTGTGGATACTGAGTTGTTATCAGATAATGTCTCATATCCCTTAGTGGATATCGGATACAATAGCAACTGAGCAAGAGGCTCTTATCACATTCTGAGCTTTAAGCTCTTTTCATTGGCAACTCTGGTCACAATTGTCTTTATCATTCAAGCATTCATGTAATGAAATGCATCACATTCACATTCACATTTATCTTCGGACTTTGGTCCGACATTCAACATAGATGTTGAGGAATCACTTATTTTGCCAAAATTCACATTCAATGAGCACTTCCAATATATATTTCATGCATCAAACTCCTCGGACATTTAATATCTGGAATCAACACAATCATGTTCACATAATAATTCAATGCAGAAATTTAAACAGAACAATCATTTAAAGTAAGACCATCTAAGTCGACTCACAGTACACTCCAGATTAGCATTAGCTTCTATGATCCGGAAACGTCTGGATGCGAACATTTTATCCTGCATATCAACATTATGCAATCAACACATTACACACACGTTATTAATTTACATAAACATTTAATTGTACGTATATGTATATGTGTCATGTATAATGCATGCTTAATTTGACTATTCCGGGAATGTTTCCATTATTCTCGTCACATGATTATTCGTATATCAAAACTCACATACGTATAATTTGAACTTAGGTTTACACCTCAATAAAATAAATTGAATATAAGTTCATAACTCAACTGATAATTCCAGCTTTTTCTAAAAATAGATTTTCAGATCCATTTTGCATGATCATTAAGACAAGGAAAATGAAGTATTTAGGTATCACCTTCTTCTAAGCAATTGTTTCTTTATGTCTTAAATTTCTAATGACACTAATGTATTCATGCATTCATACGTTATTCTCTCGGTTAACATTTTCTTTTTATATAACTCACCTATTAATCTTATATTACCAAGCATCTGCCTTCTTGCCTTCACTCTCTTTTCTTCTCTTTCTTCTGTAGTCTGTTTGACTTCACCTTCTTCATCAGCTTTATCAGCTTCTTTTTGTTATCTCTCCCCTCGCTCAAACTCCTCTTGGCACTTATTTAAAAGTAAACTCTTGAAAGTTATCTTTTCATTATTTGCACTAAAGTCTGGTAACTCTCCAGCGAGATGATAGCAAAAATTAGCGCACATTTCACAGAAAGTAGGCCCCATCAAAGCTATGTCAAAGATTTGTGCTATGACACCACTAAGTATACCTGTATTATCGATGTTTACAGCCATTACTTACTCAAAAAGTTTTTCAAAATTCTAAGGGGTTAGCTTGCTTAAGATGCCTTTCAATTGTCTTTGCTTGGCCTCTGTTAGAAATAAACAGGATGAAACATAATCACAAAGATCATGTGAAACAAAATCATTTCATATGCATATAAAACAAAAATTACATACTTGAATTTTTGTTGTAGTTTCATCGATTAAAAAACTTTGCTTAAACGTTTCACTGTAGAGAATCTTTTTCTTCTTTTGTTGTTCTTCATGTAAAAGACCAACACCACAAGAAGAAACACACGTTTGTCTATTTTATATTGTTCATTCTT
>JANSVB020000195.1:6987457-7000621 GCA_025504935.2 Erythroxylum haughtii
AACTTGAACATGGTTTTTGCTTATTTCTTTTTTATTAAGTTATTACCCACGGAGCCGTCGAGCTCACCCCCCATTTTCCCCTCCTCAGGTAGCAAGCAAGAATCCGGGTCGTCGCATCGGGATTGAGGAAAATCCGATGCATTTTGTTGGTTTAGAAGTCTCAAAGCTTTAGTTTGTTCGTTGTAAATGCAGTTTTATCTTTTTGGTTGTATTTGGGCTAAAATGCCTTGAAAGCATTGTATCTGCTTATGTCCGTGAAAATGTAAGAGTTTTGAAGTTAAAGTGTATTGTTTGTAAGATTGAAAATGATAAAAACAAGGATGAGATGGTATTCCTTTAGGAATTCAAATGATAAATGCCTATGATTGAGTTTTGGACTTGATGTTGAAATAATTAAATTGACATTGTTGTTGAGATTGTTGGATTGAATTGTAGTTGGATGATTGAAGATTGGGAAGATTGAAGTGGTTTTGTGCAGGTTTGGAGCTTGGATGGTTTAGATTTAGGTTTTGGCTAGAGCATTTTTAGGGGAGATGCTGTCCAAATTTTCCTAAATTTGGGCAGCAATTTCGCTTAAGGTTTAGACCCTCCTAATGAGGGAATTCGCTTTGGAAGTCTTCTAGAAAATTTTAGAGCTTGTCAAGATCTTTAAAATGAGATATGGTGCGTCCTAATCTGAATTCGGAGTAAAAAGATATAAGGGTCGGAAATTGGCCGGTTACTATTCATATGGTCAATTACTATTCCTTTGGTCATTTTGCATTTTCTCTTATAACTTTCTCGTTTGGCCTCCGATTCACCCGAAATTCGAACCAGTGAATTTCTCATCAAGTTTCCTACCTTTCCTTGCAAAAATGTCCAATTGTTAGCTTAATTGAATTTTGTCGGAATTAGCCCTCACGTTTGTCTTGTTGCTTTGACCTATTTGAATTATGCTTCGAGATGTTCGCTTTGCTTCCGCCTTATGCCTTTCGAACCGATGTGCTTTTGTTTCTATTCGCTTTTGTTTCCTTCGCTTTTCATTTTCCGATTGGGATCCGGTTTCCGGATCGGACTTCCGTTCCGTTCGATTTACTTTTGTTTTTGTTCTTCATTTCGTTCTCCAGTTAAGACCCGAATCATGTATAAATATGAAGGGTTCGGATTAAGTAGTTGGGTTCTGGCTTCGGGATCCAACAATGGCGTCTAGAACGCAGTGTAGGTTCATCATCGACTAGAAGTGTTGTAGATAGTCCAAGGGATCGATCTTTTCGGTATATTTTTCAGGCGTCGGTATTTTGGTGCCGACCGCCGGGAGGCTATCCAAGATCGCCGGAATAAAGGAAGAACTATATTGAGCTGTTGGACAATCCGAGCGGAACTTCATGGCTGCATTGATCCGATCGTCCACGATTTTTTCTAGGGCTTCAGTAGGGTGGCGATCGTTTGTCATACTAATATGCCGTGTGGACGGCTGCTGTTGTGCCGGCTGAGACTGTAAAATCTGGCGAATCAACAGATCAGCCACTTCCTCGATCTGCTTTCGGGTGAGGGAGGTATGCATGGGCGCAGGAGGATCTGCATCTGAGAGGTGCTGAAGATTCGGGCGCATGTTGGTTCCAGCGTTATCTTCCAAGGCTACGCTCTGTTCTTCTTCTTCTAGGTTTGGAGGTTGCGGTTGATCATCCGGGTCCGAAGACTGCGTGCGGGAAGCATGGTTTATCGGCGGCAGGGTGGCAGGCAACTGCAAACCCATCCGTTGTAACGCCAACGCCGTGACGGCGGCTATATCAGGGTTAGCTGCTGCTGCCTGACTGATCTGCGTGTTTCTGGACGTGGTGTCCTAATATCGGGCCCTACGGTGGGCGCCAATTGATTCAGTCTGGTTCTGACGGAACTGCACGTTGCTGTTTGGATCCATGGAGTTGGCTGCTTCTCACTAGAGCTCCGGCTTAAAGGTTCCTACAAAACAAGGAAGGCACGTCGGTGGTTGTTCCCCGACAAGCCCCTCCGACGCTCAAGTTAGTCTTTTTGGTGAGGGTTTGATAACTGTGAATATAGAAACTAGGATTCTGATAACGTACCTGTATCATGGCAAAGTTGTACCTTATATATGGGATGGTTGTTAGGTTTAAGTCTTTATGTATGCATGAGAGACTTCCACCTGCTAGTGGGTCATGGATGTGTGGACTGAGCCTGGGCCTAGCTTAGCCGATAGGCCCGAGACCAATTCTTGAAAGATGGACCGATCGACCCATAGATCGTTATGACTAGGTTCGAGCCTAGCAAGACCGACCCAACCAAGTTTATTATTATACATGAAGACTAGTGCATCTTAATATTTAAAATTTAAGACCAATGTATTTAACATTTTGAGGTGTTAAAAGTGCAAATTTTCACTTTAAGTTAGATTCTATTATGATTCACGATGACGTATATAGTATTAATAATGGTAATGGAGGTTCCAAGTTGCATGTGATAAAGACTTTAAGTGGAGTGTTTCTTTATATAATTAACTATGTCTATGTGACCATATTTTAGGTCGAAGTGGGCTTGCGATTCCCAAGTTGCACATCATATGCATAGATTCGCTGAGGTGTACATATATCACCAAGATTCATTAACTTGTCTTCCAGGTGGACGGCTAAGAATGAACATAAATTGTTATAAAATTGGGGATCAAAGATCGTAATCCTTGTTTTATATCATAAACAAGATTGCTTGCTGCTCAAGAAGCCTCCAGTTGAGTAAAAAGAATATTTTTTTTAATAATTATTTAAATAATAAGAATAAATTATTAAATATTATTTAACATTAAAAAATCTAAACCCTTTACTTTTGTAAATTTCTCTATCGATTCTTGTCGGGGAAAAGACGTCATGTACTTTTGTAGCCCATCTGAGAAATGTCTGTGGGCGACAACTTTTTTACTTTGCTTTTGGGCCACATGTGAAAAAGTGCCTTTTGATGCCCAGAAGATTTCTCAGAAAGTATTCCGCCGCGGATGCGAACACTAAACTACTAGCGCAGATAATTTTGGACCGGATCCAACTCAACCTTTCCAAATCAGAAAATTTTTCGACCCAGATTCAACTCAACCGGTCAGATCACTAAACTACTAGGCCAAATTATTTTGGCCCGGATCCACCTCAACCTGTCCGAAGTTAACAGATTCGATAAATTCAAACCTTTTTTTCCCCGAAACTTTTAGGTTTAATATCTGTTTGAATATACTTACATCATCGGCAGACATTTTGTTAGTAAAGTTTTTATAAAAAAAACTTTTATAAGAATTCAGTTAATTGGTTAACTGTTAATTAAAAAATAATTTTTAAAAATAGCTTCATATAATAGACTGTTTAGTAATATAAAAATAAAAAATACTTTTACTAATTCTAACTATATTTTATTTTATAATTAAAATTATTTATGCATGTAAATATTATTTAAAATATATTAAACAATATACAAATCGCAATATATTAATTATTATATAATTTAAACTATATGAAATATAAATGAAAATATATCTAATCAAATCTTATGAATTATAACATAAGTAAAACTAATAACGAAAATAAATATTAAAACATATAAAAAAGTCAAATAATATTATATAGATCCCAAACTAAACATGAAGATGAGCTTGTGGATATTATAAAAGTTATGTATAAAACATAAGAACAAAAGTGGCTAAAAAATAAGTTCATTAATTAATCTAAAAAAATCTACATAAAAAAATATTTTTTTTAAAAGCTTCAAATTTGAACTTCTTAAAAAGGGAACTTCTCAAAAAGCTGTACTTTAACTGTCAAAAAAATTATACCTACTAAAAAAATAATTTTTTATTTTATAGTCAAACAATCATTTTTCTTATAAAAGGTTTTTGTGGTGAAAAAAGTATTTATTCATTCTCCAAAAACTCAATCAAACAAACACTTCAAACGGAGACTGAAATTGCTTAATCTAGCCTAAATCCGAAAATTTTAAGTGAATATAAGACGCTTCTTAAATTTTAAATTGAAAGAAACATTGGATTAAACTTAAGACTCAGATCAAGCTCAAGCATGAATTTTGAAGTGGGGTTAGGCCGATCAGGCTCAATGCCATCCGTAGTCAAAATTAAACAACCTGATTTGCGGTAATAGAATAGAGGAGAAAATGTGAGGGCAAATTGCCTTAAATCTAAAAATATGTCCAGTTTCTAGCACTAAGTCCTTCAAAAGAAGAGAATCCCATCTGAATATTATTTATAACAATCTCCAATACATGGAAATACCAGAAAGAAATGCTACTACGAGAAAATAGCTTGTTTCTCGCAAGTTCTTGTGTCATATGAAGAACACTTTGAAGAGATTAAACCGATCAATCAAAGTACTTAAAAGACCCTTAGCCTGTCAGGGCAGAATTGAGAGCACTATGCACATCAACTCCAATTTGTGCTTCGGCTTTCTCCAGATCGGTTGAGGCTGAGCTCAGCTTCTGGGTAAACTCTGCAAGGCCTTTCTGAACCAGGCTAGCATCGATTTGATCAAGCGGTACAGCCTCAACTGCAATTACATCTGCAACAGAGTTGGCATGGACGAATGCAAAGCCGCTGCTAATGAAATACTTCACCACATCATTTCCTTCGTGGACCGACATCACTCCAGGTTTCAACTCTGCAATTGTTGATACATGTCCAGGAAGAACACCCATTTGCCCTGTTGTAGCTGGAATTATGACCATGTCAACCTAAGTGAAGTTTTTGAAAAGGTAAGACCTTCTGCAGTTACCTATCAAAAGCAATCTTATTTTGTTTTTTAAGATGCATGAAAAGGTACAATCTACGAACAGATTTGAAATGTCAGAGATAGCTTAGCTATAACGATCAAGATAATTACTGGTTATTTAAAACGCAAACCAAAAAAAGATTGCAACAAGAAGAAGGTTCGAACCACCAAAATGACAAGAATTAGATGATACAATTTCCTCAAAGAGTAATATGGCTTTGGTAACAAAAAGACAAGGTTGATACATCCACTCAGCCCAAAAGCCAAAAAACCCATCAAGGGACCTTCAATTCATAGCAATAGCTATATGTATCTACAGCTGTTCAATGTTGTTGAAAGACTGTAGTACATGAAGATTGGAGTCCATTCGTCCCTAGTTTCTTCCCCAACCATTTCATTACCTAGCCAACTCTTAATTCTATTTAACAGCTAGAGGATGGTAGAAAAAAAGATGAGAACAAATAGAACTACAAAATAAATGCCTGCAATGGCCTTGGATGAGATAATACACATGTGAGGATATAAAGATAATGATGCATTGTAAAGTTAGATGGTGCAGTGTTATAAAAATTGCACAAGTTATACTGAACCATGAAGTCGATCAAGCTCATTCATAAGTTCGAAGCTCACTCTCAAGCACCAAAAAACTGAAAAAACAGGTTTCTCTAATCAACGAAAGGTCTATAGCAGTAATACTTACTCATACAAGAAGAACAAAAGCCATTTTCAAAGATACTATTAGTAAGACTGCAGCCAGAATGATAAGCAGCCTGCTATGAAAAAAGCCTAATAGATGATATCATAGAAGAAACAAAAGCGAGAAGGCTTAGTTCAAAGACTTGATCAAACTTGTTGAAGGAAGGATCTCCATATACTACCATATCTAAAAAAACGAAAAAAAATGAAATGTATATGTAAGACATTGATCACAAATATAAATTGTAGACACACATCAAGAATTCAACACAGATTTATAATGTCTAGAGAGCCAACCCGGTTACGATCATAAAATTCCGAATAGAAGACATATATCCCTTCATGAAAATGAAGTCTTGGCTTTCATGCTAACACAAGAGCCAAAGTAAAGAGATATACACATGAATACATCGGCACATTTTGATGCAATCCAGAAACTTTATCGATAAGGCTAGCATACACAGTAGACAGGATCATTAATCTCTGGTAGAATCACATAGAAGTGATGATCCTAACCCAATTAATCACAGCAATCCAACATCATATTGAAAATTGCCAATGCAGGATTCATCAGTAACTTGTTCAAATCTTGTTAATGACTGTTAAACCCACACGGAATCGTTTCAACAGACATGATTTACTAAATCATCAATTACAGAAAAAAATCAGATGCATTCAACAAAGTTTAAGATCAAAATCCAGCAAAGGTAAATCTAAACAGGATCACACAGAAAAGCACCTCTTTGCGGGACAACTCAGAGGCATAAGGAAGAACGAAGTTGACCGTAAGCTTGGTAGGGATTGTAGATGGAGTAGGAGGACGAGGCTGCATAAAAGAAAGAGGCGTCTTGGGTGGATCCAGATTGGGGACCACTTTCTTCCACGCCTCCACGAAACTGGACTCTACCGGTTGAGTAGCCGACACGTCGGTCGAGAAGGATCTAGCTCGAATGGGTCTGGAAAGGAGCCGCGTCGCTTGCCGGAACATCGTCGGTCGTTTGATCGCTCGGCTCTCGCAAGGTCGGAGTAGAGAGATGAGGGTGTTTCAATGGAATTTTGGAAATGATGGTGATAGGTTCGAACCAGCCAGGGTTCGTGGCCAAAAGCCATTTTTCCCTTCGAAACGACGACGTCGTCCTAGACAAAACAAGATACGTTGACTATTCTCTTTTGGGCTTTATAGTCCGTTACAAAAATAGAACAGTGAACATTCCGAAAGCCATATATATTATAGAGAGAGAGAGGGAGAGAGATACAATGACTGTTAGCGGTGGTGACGGGCGGAGGAAACGGTGCATAAGGGAGTTTGTGGACCGAGGGAGTGTGGAGAGCTACAGGTATTATGTTTCTCGTAAGAATGTTTTCAAGATGCTCAATTTGGGTGGTTATTACGTGCCTGACTCGGAGCTGCACGGTCACTCGCTCATTTTCGTGCAGATTTCGGCGATCATCCGAACTGTTGAAAAAATAGGGTAATTTTTTCTTCTAGAGTAAACAACTAGTTAAATGACTCGATTCGGTAATATTCAGGAAAGACTGTCAAACGAACTTCTAAGATAGCATTATCATTTTATGTAAAATCTCAGGAAAGGGCGGAGAGGTCACAAATGGTCTCACTTAATCCGGCCTCTTAAACAAAAATAACGTGCACAGTATATTTATCACAACTTAACCTGTGTACATACACAAATAATAAATACACCCAAATAAATTGAATACAGCCAAGATACTATTAACAAAATGAAGGCTCAGTTGAATGAAGAGTCCAAGGTGAAGGATTTGGGAGAAGCCAAGAAGATTCTCGGTATGGAGATAAGCAGGGATAGACCAGGAAACAAGCTTCGGCTGATTCAGAAGCAGTATTTAAAGAAAGTACTACAATATTTTGGTATGAATAAAGATATAAAACCTGTAAATACTCCGCTTGCTCCTCATCTGAAGCTTAGTAACCAGTTATCTCCGAAGATAGATGAATAACGGGAATATATGACGAAAGTTTCTTATGCTACCGCAGTAGAAAACTTGATGTATGTAATAATGTGTACGAGACCCGATATTTCACAGGCAGTTAGTATTGTGAGCAGATATATGCATAATCCTTACAAGGTTCATTGGCAAGCTGTAAAATAAATTCTACACTATATTCAACATACCATAAATGATGGCTTATTATTTGAGTGAGATAAATCACTTGGTCAATACATAGTTGAATATTGTGATTCTGACTATGCAGGCGATTTAGATAAGCAAAGATCTACAACTGGCTACTTATTTACTTATGTTAAGGTGCCAGTTAGTTAGAAGTCTACTTTACAGTCAACAATGGCTTTGTCTACAACAAAGGCAGAGTATATAGCAATTACAGAGGTTGTGAAAGAAACGATTTGACTTCATGAATTATTAAAAGACTTAGGAGTTGGTCAGAAATACCTTGTGGTGTTTTGTGATAGTCAAAGTACTATTCACTTAACAAATAACCAGTTTTTTTATGCAAAGGCGAAATATATTGACGTTCGCTATTATTTTGTGTGGAAGATTCTTGAAAAAAAAGAGATACTTCTCCAAAAGATACAGACTACAAGTTAAGTTTAAACATTGTTTAGACTTCGTCAACATCTTACACTTTTGAATTAGCATTGGAAACACTACAAAGGCTATTTGACTGTTTTATTTAATTGGGAGGATGAATTATTGTTGCATTTAGTGGGACTTAAAATTATGCTAAGATGGAGATTTGTTACTTTGGTAGCTCAATTTCTATCCCATATTAGGAAGAAATGAGAATAGGAGGAGTTTGTTAAGTTATAAAAGAACTCTTCCTCCTCCTATTCTCATCTATCCCAAAATTTGATAAATACTCAAAATTTGTATATATATCAAATTTAGTATTCTTTTCTTAATAAGAGCAAGCTGTCTTAAGTGACCTACTCTTCAAGTACCACTTAAAGCACCATGTTTTTATTAAGAAGAAAATATTAAATTTGATATATATACAAATTTTAAGTATTTATCAAATTTTAAGATAGATGAAAATAAGAAGGGAGGAATTCTTTTATAACTAAACAAATTCCTCTCATTCTTATTTCTTCCCAATATGGGATGAAAGTTGAGGCATCAAAGTAAGAGGAACGACTTCGTCTCAGCGTCTCTCATCGTGCTCGTCCAAAGAAGAAGGTACACTGTACACATTGTCGTTTGGCTGCTTAGCCAAATGAAGAAGAGAAAAGAGATTGCGTTTTTAGTTTATAGATTAATTTTGAAAAATTTTCGAGTTCTTTTTCCTCGTAACAGATGGAGGTAATCTTCTTGGGAACAGACAAAGTCAGCCAATCAGCTATTCCTGGCCTTTATACTCGGATTACGAACAAGGAAACTGTAGAGGGCTTGATTTTGATATTGCGGAGCAAAATGACATACTTTGCTCGTGAACAACTGCTTAAATTCCCTTTCAAAGTCCACATTTTTTATGTAAGACGCCATTTTTGCTGATTTATCACGCTCACTGACCTTTAAAGCTGCAAGTTCTTTGTGATATCACACACAACTACTAATTGAAAAGCGTTCCTGTTATCCGATATCTGTTTGGTAGTCAGATTACTGAGTTGCTTTCAAACATATCCTTCAACCTAATTACGAGATACTGACATTGGAGGACAAACATGAGCTGTTGAAGAAGTACAAAATGGAAGCCAAGCAGGTAAAAACAGTTGAACTTAAGATTATATAGTTAGGTTGAGCTCATTTTTCAATCACATTCTTAGTTATGATAATGATTAAAATAAAGCAGAGTCACAAATTCTTCGACTTTTAACCCAGTTGCCTAGAATGCTTGAACTGACGCTATTGCAAGATATCATGGAATGAAGTAGGGGCAAGATGTGAAGGTTGCATACAATGAAGAACTTACATTTCTCACATAACTTACCGTGTTGTTATCTGATGCTAATGTTTCAATGAATGGAGTTTCGTATATGTTTTGTTTAGGTTGGTGTCAGTTTAGGCAACAGGGACAAGACTAACTATGATTTACTTGCAATATTTAACAAATTTCCCACCTGAGGGTTAGTTCTGTTGGTGTTTGAGGTTCCTCAATTGTGTCTGACTCCTTGAGATGAGGAATTCGAGTCTTGGATGGGCATACATTTTGAGATTCTCCTCAAAGTTCAGAGGTTGTTGGTACAAAAAGTAGAGACAGGTGACTCTGTCAATTAAGGATGATGTCTATTAATGATGATGGCAAATTAGTTCGAGAATTGATCAATCCAACCTAATATGAAGTCGAATTTGGACATTTAAAACTTGCATTTGAGTTCGATTGAGTCTATTGCTAACTCTATTGTTGCTATTAGTTAGATCTGAGTCTTGATTTACTTGAATTACATGGAAATAAGGCCAATAAATTAGGTTGAATTTGGGCTATACATAAATTAAAATTTTGTTCGTAAGTTAGAGTTAGCCTAAACTATTTAATTAAGTTTGAATTCGTATTTCAATAAATCTAAAAGTCACTATTTATCATTATACACATACAAAATATGTCTAAAAAGTTCAGGTCAGGTTTAAGTTTCGTTCTGGTTCATGTTTCATATTAAATTCTAATCGTGAAATTATGGTCAAAAGAAAAAAGCCTTGTTCTTGTTCAAAACTTAGAACTTTTTTTTTTAAGTTCAAGTTTAAAATGACGTTGGGTTGATTTGAGCTAAATGTATTGACTTTGGTTTTTTACACTCGGACTGGACTCGGGCCTTGTCTATCTGTAAGTGATTAAAATTTTAACAAAGTTGGTTTTTTTTTTCATTTGAAAATATAGGCTCGGAGGCTTTTTTTCTTTAAGGCCTTGATTTTATTTAACTGATTTAAGGCTAAGGCACTGCAGACCAACTACATATGCAGGCCCAAATGTTGTGTAGCAAAACGGAGTTTTCTATTTTCTTTTCGTCATTTGCACCGCCTCAACTTCCATTCGACGTCGTATAGACTCTTTTTTGGCTCTATATATATATATCTGTTTCAAATTTTTCTTTCCCTCCATAATCAGTTTCATTTTCTTCTGCTCCATTATTTTCTCCTCTAGTCTCCTTCCATTGTTAGTTTCTTTCACTTTTCACAAACCCTCGTCGTTCGATTCTCTCGTCTTTCTCTCCTTTTCTCCATTTTGATACAGAATGCTTGACCTCTCTCTCTATGATTCTACTTCTCCATTTCTTTCATCTCTTTATTGTTGGATCTACATCGTCGATGTTCTACGATGCAAGAAGCGATCACAAAAAGGCGAGAAAAAATTGATGAAGAACAAAGGATCTTGAGAGTGATGCAACATCTGACGTACGCTTAGGTACAATTCTGCTGAAACTTCAACGCTTTCACCTTCGTTCGCTCTCTCTGTTCGTCTCATCTTTTATTATCCGTTTCTTCTTTGTTTTTCATTGACGATCGCAGGAAAGCTGAGCTGAAACTGAGGAAGGACGGGGGATCTTGAATGTGATACACGTCTGGCGTACGCTCAGGTATATTTATGTTGAATCTTCAATAGCTTCACCTTCGTTGGCTCTCTCTGTTCATCTCATCTTTTATTAACCGTTTCTTATATATTTTTCACTGACGATCGCTGGAAAGCTAAGCTAAAACTGAGGAAGAACGGAGGATCTTGAAAGTGATACAAGATCTGGCGTACGCTCAGGTATATTTCTGTTGAAACTCCAACGCCTTCACCTTCGTTCACTCTCTCTGTCCATCTCATTGTCTCTCGTTATCTATTAGACTTTTCTTCTTTATTTTCCATTGACGTTTGATGATTTTCCTTCTTCAACATCTTGAATGAAATCTTTGGTTTCTGTTGCCGTTCTTTCTCTCTAATGACTAAGGTTTTCGGTGTTTGTTCAGTTTCTTGATTTGACTTGCATCTGTTCTTGATTCCTGACTACTCGATTTGTTAGGGTATTAGTTCAGTTTTAGGACAGAAAATGCACAAGAATTGAATTTAGGAACGAGCTAAATGCATAGGCATATATGTTATTAATTAGTTTCGTTTTGATAGTGACAAGCTAGTGCATATTATTAAAAAGTAAAAAAAAAGGACAAAAAAATTACACTTGGATTAAACTGTTGCTCGAGAAATTGACTAGTTTATAACGAATACCGTTTAAGATTTTGACTAATCGAAGGTATCTGAGAATAACTTTTTTCCAACGTCAATAAACGTCAAACAGGCGAAAAAGATTGAAGAATTCCAGTAAGTAGTTAATACACATAGATTCATGTACAATACACCTTAATATGCATACATTCGATAGTCTATGTAGAATGAAGAGGCATGATATCTTGCTTCAAAGTGTGGATTAGACTTTATGTTAATCCTTCTTCACAACATTATACAAATTTTGAATAAAGACTTTATGTTTAACTCTTCATCACAACATTATACAAGTTTTGAATAGAGTCTTTGGTTTGTACAGAGTCTTTGGTTTTTGTTATTGGTTACACATTATTTAATTGATACTCCTGAGGAAAGTTGATGAATGATATCAAGTTATTTTTAATAATGAGATTACACTATAAATGTACTCGTTTGCAAAATACATACGGATAGCAATGATTCGCTAAACAGAAGGGTTTATTCTATTCTAACTCATGAGAATCATTTTTAGTTTACAAATATAATAGGGTATGAACTATTATGAACCTCTAGAATATAAAGGACCTAGTCCCTAGTTTGGGTCTGTTCAATGGGCCAGCGCTCCTGCTTTTTCAAAATCTACATAGCAAAGTTTGTGCAGTCGACAAGGATTCTCAAAATTTCTAGATAATTTATTTTAGGGGACGGCAGATTTTATTTCGAAGGTCAAAAAAAGTTGAGCCTTCATTGATTATTGTAATTAATATTAATTACAATGAAGACGAAAACTATTTAACTAATAATCATATAATTAAGTGTTTCGTTCTTTACACCTATTAGTTTGGGACAAGTACGCACATCGCCAATGTACGATAAGAACTTCATTTTATAGTATAAACTAAAATAGTTTGTTCAGGATACACTGCGTGAGAATTTTATTAAAATTTATAGAAGTATTGTATCGTACAGTCAGCGAAGTGTGCAAAGGCTGAATCCGAGCATAGATGGCGTTGAATCCGCTGGGCTTGTGAAACGCCACGTCCCAAGGTTTACAGGTAAGTACGGAGTCCGTCACATATTTCTCTACCTTGTTTGTTCCTCCAATATAGAAACTTAGCATAAACAACAAAATAAAGAATAAAGAAACAAGTTATGCTCAACATATTTTCTTGCCGACTCATAATTCCGATCTTTATAATATAATCTTTTTTGTCTGGATTCTTAAATTAAAAAATTATTTCAAGTATATTTTTTAAATTATCTGAATTAAGAAACAAATTTAATATCTAAAATAAATGAATGGCAATAAGAAATTTACTAGTTAACATCTCTTTATAATGCATTATACTTTTAGATCCTAATTAAGATCATTCGTACATTTATCTTTTTAAATCCGAATCAACATCAGCTCATAATATATTTTTTTAAATTATAATTGTAGAGAAATGCTGTATAAAATTGTTGACCAGAATTATTTATTAATTCTGATTTTGTTAGTGTTTGATTTATTCTTAGGTAGTTGTCATAGTTTTCAGAACTGTTAAAAGTAGTGCATAGTGGTTTGTTAGTGATCCTATTCTTATGGCATATCACAGGTCGTGT
>JANSVB020000195.1:7000721-7020824 GCA_025504935.2 Erythroxylum haughtii
ACAGGTCGTGTTAGTGGTTTGTTATTAAGTCTATTTTCTAGCTTCTGTTGGTTGTAAGTTGGCCTATATATATTGGTTATCAGATTTCGTTATTGAGTAGAGAAATATATATTCAATTTGCAGTTGCAGTCTATTGTCCCTTCTCTTTTATTTAAATTTCTACAAAAACTACATCATAATATCCAATATAAATATGAATCAGTTCAAAATATGAAATATAGGTATATATAAATATGTGCATTTTAAAATTAATATCAATTCAAAATTATGGTTTTAGAGAAATATAGTTAAAAAATTCAATTTAATATCATCTTTATAAATGTCAATTAGTTCAAAATTAAAAATTTTTAGATCTTAATTCACATCACTCTATAAGGCATCATTTTAAAAATATAATTGTGGAAGAATAATATCATTGTTATAGGTGTCAATTAATTAAACATACGAAATAAAGGTATAAATACATACGCTCACTTTTATTTTTCATGTTCAAGTATAATTTTAAGGATTTGGGTGAACTTGAACTATATTCCACTTAAAATTTTAAAGTCAATTTAATTATTAAATTTGGATGCTGAAAACAATGTCGCATCTATAAAAACAAGTGGATCATTTTCATGCTTCAAAAATTTTAGGACATCACACATTATTACGCTATCATTCGACTTGTAAAATTTATTTCAATTAATTTGATAAAATGAATTAAGTACAAAATTAAATAGTGTGAGTTTGATAATTAATGTATTGATCGCTATTTGAGATTAATTTTTACAAAAAAAATTAGAGATTTGATATAGTTTATATAAAAATGGAAGAAATCAATCTAGCTACAATTGTTTTAATTTATAATTATGGTCCAATATTTTTTTATAAAATAATATTAATATTGTATAATATTCTTGCAAGCAATATATTTTTTAAACAATCTCATAATTTTCTTATAAAATTATTTAAAAATCTAAAAATACACTAATGAGTTGAATTTAAATTTGCAATTTTCATCATAAGAAAGATATAAGTTTGAAAATTGAAATATATTTCCAATGTAAAAGTTTGGATTATGTACTAAATTTTAATTTTAAAAGAATTTAATTAAAGCTTAATGAAATACAACCCAACTTAGTTTGAAATTTTAATTAATTAACATAATTTATGTTTTAAAATTTATTTTGTGTCTCACTAATTAATGAACTGTATATTAAATAAAAATATTGTTGAAATTCACGGATTCTTATAGTTAATTAGCTGCTAATAGTCATTGATTAAAGTTTTAAATTTTCCCAAATTTTCAAATAATTATTTATTCAATTGATTAAAAATTAAGAAAATTACATGACAAATACTATTATATATCAATATTTGTAAAAATTAAAAAGAAATTTTTTTAATGCCATTTAGAGGTAGATTACAAGACAAGAAAAGAAAACTACCATTTGCTCGTAACCCAGCTTCTCTGAAGAGATATGCAGCCTATCAAAACAAAGGGCGGGAAAAAAAAAACAGAGAGAAAGACAAGTGACCATGTCAAATAAGAGACCACAGAAGGGACGGTGAAAAGAAAATTTTGCAGTTCTTAGAGATAAACGTGCTCTAATAGCTTGAGCATGTGCTATAATCTTCCTTAATATTTGCCTTTTCTCTTCTTCCCTTTTCAAGTCCAAGGTGTAGCGAAATCGACGAGAAGCATCAAGCACAAGAGCCGCTTGCTACATAAAGAAAATATTGGCGCAAAATATCATAGTCATCAAATCAGCAGGACTTTGAACTCTTAATCAGTAAATCTCATCTAACATTCATGTCCTCCTAGTGGAACAAGAAATTACCCTCCAGCGGCGAAGACGGTCCATAGAGGCGTTTTTGGTGCTAGGCATGTCATGGTCGAAAGGACTGGAGACGTCGCCGTCGTCAGGGTTTTCATGGTCAAAATCGGTGGAACGATTGTCTCCGGCCTCCCCCTCCTCGTCGCGGCGGCGCCGGTAAGGCGAACCCTTGAATAGATTACCCATTTGAATAGATTACCCATTTAGCCTCACTCCGATTCTATTCACCATTCATACATGAGACCCGCTTTTACTCTCTCTCTCCCTCATAAATCCAAGATTTATTATTAAAAAAAAACATATTCATTATTAAAAAAAGATATTTCTTTTTTATTTTTTCTTTCTCATGAGCGCTGCCCCGTAAAAAAGTTCATTTTAAGTTAGTTGTTTTATCTTTAATTTATTTTTCTTAATTAAAAACCGTAATGTAATTTTAAAATACGGGAAACTATATTTAAAATTTAAAATTTTACTTTTTTAATACTAATACAATTAAAATACATAAAATTTTAATTTATTATAAAACTAGTTTGCTATTACGCCTATAGTAAAAATGACATGATCCTTCACATTAGCAAGATCCTTTGATATATTAGTATCTACGCGATAAATGATATTATAAGTCAACTTAGAAATTTTTAAAAAATACAATAACCTTAAATTTTTACTTAAAACCAAAATTATCAAATTATCTAACCAGCAATATGCTTAATAATGATGCTCTTATCACATTATACCAATATTGATATATAATATTATTTTTCATGTCAAAATTGATGTGATAAAAGACCATGATATATAATTAATAAATTAACTGTATATTAAATAAATATATTGTCGAAATTCACAGATTATTATAATTAATTAGCTGCTAATAGTCATTAATTAATTGAATTAAAATTTTAATTTTTCCAAAAGTTCAAATAATTATTTATTCAATTTATTGAAAATTAAGAAACTTACATTAGGTTATTGTTAAGACCTTTAAAAGTTTAACTTGAAACATGTTAACTTAAGTTTTTTATTTAAAAATACTCTTGAATATTTTATTGTAGAAGAATAATGATTCTACTTATTTGTTGAAATAAACGGTAATTATTGATTAAGAATAGGAATAAAAAGATCTTTAAATTTTTATTTAATACGGATTAAAATGTTATTTTTATTTTAAAACTCAAAGTTTGAAATTTTAATTAAAACAGAGTTTGAATAAAAATATTGTTAAAAATCATAATTGTTTTAGTTAATTAACTGCCATTAATATTTAATAAAATAAATTAAAATATTAATTTTCCAAATGTTCAAATAATTATTTATTCAATTGATTAAAAATTAAGCAAAAATTTAAAATTTGATGATTCTTAAGACCTTTAAGAGTTTTGACTTGGTTAATATGTTTTTGAATATTTAATGTAAAAGAATAATGATTATATTATATAAACAAACAAAACAAATGACATTTATCAATCGAAGTTGGAAAATTTATTAATTACTATAATTTTCTGTGTTAAAATTTATTTTATATCTCAGTAATTAATGAATTAACTATCAGTTGAATAAAAATATTGTTAAAAGTCATAAATAGTTGTAGTTAATTAATTTTCAACACTCCTTAATAAATTGCATTAAATTTCAATTTTCCTAAATATTCAAAAAATTATTTATTCAATTTATATCGAAGTTAAGAAAATTTTAAACTTTGATGATTCTTAAGACCTTTAAAAGGTTTAACTTGATTCATATTAACATAAATTTCTTATTTACAAGTATTCTTATTTAATAAATTAATATAATTTTATGGGTTAAAATTTAGTTTATATCTTAGTAATTAATGAATTAACTATCAGTTGAATTAAATATGTTGTTTAAAGTCATAAATTGTTCTAGTTAATTAACTGCCAATAGTCTTTAACAAATTGAGTTAAAATTTAAATCTTCCAAATGTTCAAGTAATTAGTTGAAAATTAAGAAAATCTAAAATTTCCCAAATTCAAGCAATGGTGCTATTAATTTTGAAAGTTTGTTTATGAGAAAATTTTGCAAGAATTCAGAACGGGTGTAGAAATAAAACCTATTCTCTAGTCTATTCCTATTTTTGCTATGCTGATATTAATTTTTGACAGTTTGCTCCTATAAAAGAAGTTAACTATAACTAAAATATTTGGTATATGTTTAGCTATAACCTCTTATAACTGATTATACATTTTAACATTTGAAACTCCGATTTATTTAATCAATGTTTTAGATAAACATGTACTTTATTTGGACAAAAATTCCATATTAGAAAATGTTCTAAAAGCTTATTTATAGCCTTGAAGATAACATACTATCAAAATCTTCTGTTGACTATTAGCTCAATTAAATCAGAAGGCTTTTATGCTTTTTTTTCCCTAAAAGTTGTCTATGTACTAAGTTATATATAAGTGCTGATTTGTTTTTCCTTACAATTTCTAATCAAAATTTGTTAATACTGTAAGAATATATTATCTTGTACTATCATCTTTTATAATGCGATCACAAATATGGTTTCACTTCAAAATGTATAAAGTCATTCGTTGATGTTTACTATTAAATCGGTGAAGTAATTACTTATGCTCTTCATAAACTTCTATTATCTAAATAACTAAAAGGGCTACTTAATTCAATCACAATCGAAGCTACACGATTGGAAAGTAAAAATCCGTTACTTGCAATTCGCAAAATTTATAATATTGTCTGAATTTAACCAATTAAAGTTTTTATGTTTTTTCATTGCAGGAATTGACAATTCTGTATGCTCATGAAGTACACCTCAGCCAATTTTCTTGTACATGTACCTTGCAAGAACATGTATGAACTACGTATCCTATCACATATATAACATTTTCTTATCTCTTAATATATATTCTTCGGGGACTTTAATATATTCTCATCTCTAAATAGGTTATTTTAGTTCTGCTTTTTCTTGGTGATTTTTAAATTTTGTTTTTATTTTTAAATAAACCAAAAGTATGTTTATTTATAATTGATGTAACTATAATTCATCCTGAATAATTGAATATTTAATAAAATTTAGAGATATTAATTTTACAAAATAATTAAATGAATAGTTTAGATTAATCTTAATATTTATTAATAAAAATCATTAAGTTTTCTTAAAATAAATAATTAACTAAGTAAAAAATATTTGAAAACACTTTTCTTGTTAATATATATTTTAATTATTAAATTTATTGTTATTATTTAAGATTAAAAATCGGGATTTATTTAGGAATTTTTTAAAATTTAAAATTTAAATTAATTATGAAATAATTAAAATAAATAAATTATATTAGTTATAATTTTTTGTTAGTAATTAACATTAAATAGTTGAATAGCATAAATGATATATCAAAGTTAATAGTAAATTAAATTATAACAAAAATAAGTAGAAACCAAGAAAAAACAATTTTATAATTTCCATTGTGAAGATTAAAAGAAACCGTAATTAAAAACATAAATAAAAATATTCAGACAACATTTTAGTAAATTAGAAAATAAAACGAAAAATAAAAGACCCAACAAATCCTAAGTTAATCTATTTAAAAATAATTAATCCTATATTCATCAAGTTAAATCTATACGTACTCTCTCAAAATGTTCTGAAGGATTTCCCCACTACATAAGTTATGAGCACATTTGCTCAAGTTTCCTGTTTATCAATTTTTACTAAAACATGAATTAACAATTGGACAAGCAATAATTCACAACATTTATATGTGATACGTTACTCAATCTTGTGACTACGTGTACAATGTGTATTATATGCAAAGTACCTGTGTAGAAACTGCACGATACCACGTATAAAAATATATCACGCCTCCAATAATCATACCATATCTTGATCAGTGGCCGTATAAAAATTCTGTTTTTCACTTAACACAATCTCGTACTCCATCTGTGATGAAAACAAAACATCAATAAAAGAGAAATTAACAAAAAAGGTTAAGGCATAAAAATATAATGCAAGGAGATAGCGAAAATTAACATGGTTAATTAATACGACTAAACGAAGCAATTTCAGCGACAATTAAGACGTGACCTTTAGGTCCATATTTAATCTTATCGTAAATCCCACAGAAAGCCAGCCTTATTACCATTCAGACGTACAATCAAACTTGAAATAGTTTTAAAGACGTACATGGGTCGTTGGATCAGGGGATTCACGCAGCATATCGGTATCTGCACTCCGCTGAAAGCTGAACTCTGGGGTGTCCTCCACGGTTTGACCATCACCTACCAGCTCGGATACCCATTGGTAAAACTACATTCCGACTGCAAAGCGGTCGTGGACCTCCTTATTGATGATAGTAATGACTACTGGGGCAACTCCATCCTTCGACAAATCCGGCAGTTCTTGGATCTCAACTAGTACGTCGACATCCGACATGTCTATCGGCACTACAATGTTTTGGCCGACTCTCTGGCCAAACTGGGATTTGCTTTCCCCCTCGGCCTTCATGTTCTTTCCACTCCTCCTCGACAAGTCGAGGGGTGGTTGCCTCCGGTGGAACCCCACCCTAAGCAATGTTTTGCTTCTTTCGTATGTAAAAAAAGAAGAAGAGATCTTTCCACGGAGAGAAGCAAACATATGGTTTATTCTTCGTGGCCTATATTTAGGAATACCATTAGACGGGAGAGGCATGACAGAGGTGAGATATGAAGTTCCAGGTATTCTAGTCCGGTTCGATTCCAATGACTTTTAGGAGTTTTACAAGTTTTAAGAATACAAACTAACATGGGTAGGACCGTAGTTAGATAAACCTAAAGATGAGTCCCAAACATGAAAGGGCAAGTCCTTGCTTGGATTCTGTCATGTACTTATGATCTGTTCGTTGATATATTTTCACCGGAATAACCGTCTTAGTATGGGCCAGCAATGACTGACAGTTCAGAAAACGAATCCTATTCACTTCATATAAGAACATGAAATTTCTCTTCAGAAAATGAATCCTATTCACTTCATATAAGAATATGAAATTTCTCTTTTGTCGCTGATCGTAAGGCTGAAAGGCATAAACACGCAGACAAGCGTGAGTATTCTATCCAGTTTGCTAATCACCGGTTATTTTCTCTACACACGCTTCACTGCTTAACTCGATCACAACTCATTTGCTACACACACTACGTTCATCCTCTTGTTATTTGCCAACCACACACATCACACAATACAGGCATCTAAGCATTATTCATATCTATGGTCGCAAGATCGGTCACAAGCTAAGAAACCAACAACTTGCAATGGCTGTTATGCTTGAAAAAGGTGCTAGATAGAAATATCAAGAGAGTCAAACACATGACTACTTTTAGTGAATCAGGAAACCACAACCGAAAAAGTCAAACTTAAATCTCAATGAACAAGTATAGATGATGAAGAGCAAATCACCACGGCTTATGATAAGAGAAAGACGACCAAGCTGTTATGTCATGCTTGAAAGAGGTGCTGGCTAGAAATATCAAGAGAGTCAAACACATGGCGACTTAAAGTAAAACAAGAAACCACAATCGAAAAAGTCAAACTTAAATCTCAATGAACATGTATAGATGATGAAGAGCGAATCACCGCGGCAAATGATAAGAGAAAGATGACCAAGCTATTAAATTGAGTTACTGCGCTAACAAATCCAGCTTTTAAGTTCGAGTTTTTGTTCATACCTATATAGCTGCATTGCCAAGTAAACGTCAATAGTCAAAAGAATTGATAACCAATTTATATGACTATGTTTTCACGTAAATTTTCATCAATGAAAAGTTTATGAAATATTGCATTAACTTATTTGCGCATTAAATGAGAAATCATAAAATATAAAAGGATGGCACAGTCCAGTTGCTAACAATAAAAACAGAGTATAAAAGCAAATGACCAGTCTGAAGAAAAATGCTACCGAGTTACCTTTAAAAAGAAAGAAGGTAACTCTTCCGTGTCCCTTTGCAACAACACATCACGTGCTATATTACAATATCAGAGTTTATTTTTATAAGCTTTGACTATAGCTTTTCCATAGCTTCAGGCCAAATCTTGAATCTTTTCAGCTGGAGGTCAGATTTAATTTTAACACTACGTAAAGAAGAAATGCAGGAGCAGAGTTGGAGTAATGCTGTGGTACTATATAGTTGTTGTGGTGTCACAGGTGTGGTACTGGATAAGAATTAACTTTCCAAGGAAACATGGGGAGATATACGAAAAGCTCACTACAAATTTCTAACTATAGCATTGTTCTCTGTTCACCAATCTTGTTATAGCATAGGCTAATGCTATAAGTCGTAAAGGAGCAATCAAGAACATCATTAGCATAGCATCACGAGCTGTGAAGTTTCAAAGAGAAATATCATAAGATTACGTAAAAAATACAGCAAACAACACGTTTTACAAGATCAGTAAAGAATATAAACAAATCTCTCTTATTTTAGCTTATCCGTGATATATAACCCCTTTTCACCATACTTGAAATTTTAAACGATCTTTTTCATGAAAACTACTGATACCTTTTTCGTAGCATATGTGACTAAATAGTCTAAATTAACCATGTCAAAATTCTTCAATAACAATAACTTTACGCCATAAACAAACAAAACAAAAAACAAAAAAAATTCTAGATCGCAGCGCCCTAGATCAATATTAAAGGTAGAGAAAACATCAGCAACAAGAAAACATCAGTAATGTGTCACTTGATCTGGAGATGAAAGATCGAAACGAAAAAGAATCAGAATACTTACACTACTCATAACCGATTCTCACTTCTTCGCTTCCCGTCACTTGATTAGCCGCGAACAGAGGATTCCTCCATTTCATTCCAGATCCTGACTAAATGATCAAAAAACTGTTACTAACTAAGTTACTCACCATGATATCATCTTCTTTTCTATAAAATCACACAATATTTTCATTGCAACTCTAGATCTAGAAGCTACCTGCTTACGTATCCGATTCTTAACCTCGTTCTCCCGTGTCCTCTCTCCCTTGAGTCACTTGAAAGTGGGGAGTAAATAGGGCGCGCAAGTCAAACTGAAAATTCAAAACTATCCGCCTTTTATAACCTAGCAAAGTTTTGTTTTTCTTTTTTATTTTAAAAAGTGAGCGGTTACTACTGTGTACAATTACCTACATACCCTTAAAACAATCGAGCTAGTTAAAGGTAGATTTCAAACAATCGGCCTGTGGGCCGTCGATCTTTTTTTCTCTCTCCGAGACAGATCTAGATCTTTCTCTCTTTTCGAAGAGCAGAGGACCAGTGTCTTCTAACTGATATCAAAGCCCGACGCAATAGGCTGTGAACCTGTCAATATTTCTAGATTTGGGCCCAACCCGACTAGACCTTAAACTTCTTGTAAGACAAAATAAAGAATTTCATATTGAAGTTAATGAATTAAATTTTATTTGACTGAACTTGAATTCTAATTTAAATAATTATTTGAATCCTATAATTTGGATTGACAACTTTTAACAATAAAATATAAAAAATAAATCAAACTTAAAATTAAATGACTAAAATCTAAAATATTACAAACAGTATCTTCAAATCTAACCATTCAAAGCATAAGATTGTTAACTTTATACAATAATTAAAACCCTCGATAAATCTGTTTAACGTAAAAATTTTAAACGGTTTGACTTTTTGATTAAATTTTTAATTTTTCGATTCGATTAAATTTAATAACTCTTATTATTAAAAATCAATCAAATTTTAATTAATTAGTCAATTTTCTTAAATCAATCTTATAAATCAATTAATTTTTATTTAAAATTTTTAATTAAACTTTTAAAGAATCTCTTTCTATAATATTTCAAAATCTTTAATTTTATTTAATCTTTAACCAATCTTATTACGATATAATATTGCCTGAATTTTTTAAATTTTAAATATCTTATTTTACCGATTTAATTTATGTAATTTAATTTATGTAATTCTTAAAACATTTGAGCAAGATACTGACCGGCAAACTATGAATTTTATTTTCATGACCATTTGATTCATGAAAATTTTTGTTTGGACATAAATTGAGGCACCAGCAATCTGCTTTTCCTTTTCCTCTTCCTCTCTACTCTGTGTCATCAAGCTATGCTTACAGTTAGTTCCTGGATCGAAAACAACTTCACGAACGGACAATCTTGTAACAGTCCTGAATTCTCACAATCTAGCTATTACAAAAGCTCAACTAGTCATCTACCAAATCTTAAACATGCAAGAACGATCTAGACATAGTGAAGTAGAATTCTGAAGTTCAAGAAACAGGGCACTTGTCCCTACACGAGAGGATGCAAGGATCAAAACCCTCCAATACTTATTTAAGGTGGCATGATGTTTTATCTTTTTCACACGCCTATACAATACATAGAAGAGCACACAATGAAGAGTCGGTTTAGTAGGAAATTCGAGTCAGTGTTTAGAGAGAGTATAACACTTCAAACAAGCATGCTTTACTAGTTGTCACCTCCGGTCGATACTCAGAAGTCCACAGTTGAGGTGTTCGAGCTCTGAGGATCATCACATTACCAGTAAATCAAAAACATAGACAACTGAAGCATCACAAAAGCATAGAAGAGATAAAGGAATGAATTACCCCTGACATGGAGTTCATAGGGGTTTTGTTTCATTGAGAGGCTTCAACCTCTCTAGCTCCTGCAGGGCCGTTGTTAGATCCATTTTCTGACATATCAAAGCAAATATTGGTTTTCCTATGACAAATAGACTCAGGATCATCTAGCAGGCAAGAACTTTTGGATCCTTGTTCTGAGATATGTTTCATATCCTGCAGATGTGAGGCCGACAGTTTTGTAGTACCTTCTCTCTTATGCTCGGAAGAGAGCTTGGTAGATACAGGTGATTCGGGTGTGCTGGGGTGTTTTCCAGACAACTCAACAGGCCTATGAAAGAGCAGGTGAGCCACTGTTCTGTCAATAGGATTGGTCTCTGTTTCTACCTCAGGCATCTTAGAATTTCTGTAAAACAATACGTTCAACAAGATTTATTGGCGTTAGTGATACATTTACCCAAAAAAGTGGACCCTTTTTTATTGGAAGTGATAAGTACACTGAAAAGAAACGCCATAGCAGAGCAAATTAATTGGTACTTCAACCATGTATCTGACAGAAAACATGGGATGATAATGGCACCTGACAGATCTAATTTGGTTTGTAATAACTTTTTCATTAGCAGAATTATAGCTATAGCATCAAAGATTTGAAAAACTACAATCATGAGAACAACATTAAAGAAACTTAAACCTGTTGTGGATAGCAGTTTCTTCCTTCACAACTTGCTCATCCCTGCCACCATTGTTGGTACTGCTAGTATCACTAGTACATTGTCTTTGCAATGCACTTTGAGCCAACCGGAACAAGCTATCTCTCATACAAAGTCTGATTCTGACATTCAACTGTGGAAAAAAAATTGGTTTGGCAACATATTCATGACTGATTTACTCAACCAGGTAAACGATCGGCGTACGAGTCAAGCATACCTTTGCAATTATATCTTGAAGCTGGAATAATACGGTGTCCTCTAATGAAAAATCATTATCTGTCAAAGAGATGACACTGGAATTGTCTTGTTCTATAGGTGAGCTTGGGTCAAAAGCAGGAAGAGAGCTTAGCTCCTCAGATTCTATATTTGCAACAATGGCTCCCTCAACATCTTGCATTCCATTTTCTGGAGAATAATGTTGACGAATGGGCTGATTGCAACAGGCTACTTGATGAACAAACTGTTGCTGTTGTTTCTGGATTGCAAGCAGTGCTTGCATTTGCTGCCGTTTTCTCAACTTCTCAATTTTTTCCCGAGGTGTCATGATCTGGCCTTTATCTGTAGAATGTGCCGTCTTCTTTGCAGGATCCATATTACCTGAAGAAGCTTCATAGCCAGAAAGCCAAGACTGAGGATTGAATTCCCTGGAATGAATGTGTGACATCATTGGCATGGCAGTATATGGACTTGCTACACCCCCATAAGCAGAAGGGGCAACAAATGGGTTAGAGATCTGGTGGAACTGTAAGGGATTGGCTCCCTGTAACTGCTTGTGTTTGCTGAAAACCGTAGAGGAAGAAGATTGCAGGATCGGGGTTACATAATGGTTCTTCAATTGAGTTGAAGAGGTTTCAAGTGAAGACCAATTACCATGTACATCTTGGTACATGATATTCTCCTCCAACTTTTTCCTACTTTTCAAGAATTTCTTTTGCTTATGTACCTGTTCAGATTAAAAGATGAAGACAATGAACAAACAAAAGTGTTAGAAAATATATAAAATCAATTGAGTTGACCTCACACAACAGCTTAAGTTATTGTGGTGAAATGGTCGCTTAATAAAAAGTTATCCTGAATTGATGGGGAAATCACATAAAGTCTGTAACATGGAAGATCAACTTTCTCAATAAAGTGACAGTTGATTTGACTACATATACAACTAGGAAGAAGAAATAAGACTACGGATAGGTATCAGATTTCGTAATGGCTCAGAAGGATAGAACTATTTACCTTAGAAGCCAATTCATTTGGCAGAACTGTTTCTTCTGAAGTAAGCTGACAGTTTGCTGAGCTGTTATTTCCCCTGTTGATCATTTCTGTCTACAAAACACAGGAAATTAACTTTTCACATATTCCCAGCTTAAGCAATAAACTAGTATACATCGCCTGATCAACCAAAGCTTAATACCTGCTCTTCAAGTAAAGGTTTACTAGCATTTCCAGAATAATGAATATGATCCGGGATTTGCTGCACACTCTGCATACCATGAGTTACTGGATCATTCAATTTCCCATGGTCAGGGCTAAAAGGCTGGTCATCTTCAAGATACTCTGTTTTGATTCCGAAATGCTCAGATGTATTTCTCAAAGCGCCAATCTCTAAATTTGGAGAGTCCACAGACATGGGGAAGGGCTTTACTGGGCTGTTAGTTACATCTTTAGAAGAAGACCATAGCTCATCAGCAATAGGAAGGCTTACACTGCCAAATATAGAATCATCATTTCTGCAAAATCATCACTTGTGAGGATATTAAGTCAGATCATTGAAAAAGAAAATAATATGAAAGTTTGGTATCAAAGCATCATTTGTGAGGTGGGATGCCAGAATCCTTCAACAATCGAAGCTAAACTAACTCCTCACAAAATTTATGCTACTTTCCAAAATCATGTCTTGTAATGAAAGCTTCTTCACAAATTTCTATCCTTAGTAATAAAATTCATGTAACTACTACAAATGGCATGAATCGTCTCTGGATAAAGCTTTCAGTTAAGAGAATGGTAAATCAGTTGAATTCATCATTTCTGAAAGATTTTGTATTCTACGAGAAGAAAACTTAGATATTGCTCATTACCTGAAAATTTGATCAAGATCATCAAAGCTTCCAATGTTAGCCCACCCATAGTCAACAAAATCACCTTGTTCTTTCGCTTCTTGGGGATTTTTAAACATTCCAGTTACATTATCAAGTTCAGCCATCTCTGCCATTAGATAAGTGTACTGTTAGAGTGAAAAGATTGTGCAGTATATGAGCAGAGTACTTTTATTCTTTACACATCTTACCACCTCTTGACGAATCAACCTTGGATATATTAATCAAATTGTTAGATACTGAAGTACCCATCGAATCTTGATCAGTTTTGACATCATGAGAGATAGGTAAGCCATGCCAAGAATGCATGCCAGATCCAGATGCAGAAGTTCCTTCACTGATCTCAAAGTTTGAACTGCTCTTGAGCCTTGTTCCATGCATATCAACTTTAGTAGTGGATACCTTCTGCCTAGTGGACTTGACATCTTCTTCACTCCATTGTTTCCTTTTGCTATAATTGTCAGTTGCCTCTGGATAGGGCACAATATGGTCATCACTCTCACCAGCCTCACCCCATATAATATTAGTAAGCTGAAAATAATGGGGCATGAAACTTGTCATCATTATGTGACACGTGTAACAAGAGCGGCATGTCTGACAGCAAAAAATCCTTAATAATCACAAAAAAAAAGAAGACAGAACACATGCAGTCTAGTATCTGAGGGCATTTATGAGTCATATGTGATGTTGTTGCAGAAAAACTTTTGTCACCTCTACTGTCAAAGCAATTCGTTCTAGGCTGTACAAGAGATGGAGTTCATAAGACACAACCGAAACAATAAGGTTATAAAGTAAACAAATCAAAGGCTATTATCCTTGTGACATAAAAATGTGAAGTAGGGACATGCTCAAGGAGTAACACACTCTGTATACCACCATTTTCCACCCCTGTCCAGAGTCTCTTCACACTTTCTTTCTATAGGCAACTTATTTCTCAAGAACCACTTCTCCTCCGATCATTTACAATTGGAAACCTGAATAATAGTAGAAATATGAATTCTTATTTCCTGACACCCAGTAGCTTGTCTTGAAACCATTTCCTCACCATCTTGACTTTGAAAACAAAAATACAACATATAAACAAGATTTCAGGTGCCTCTGAAGTGTTAGCTAGTACTTGACACTTCTATTATGGGTGTTAGCTAGCACTTCGGCCAACGTATTCACTAAAGTTGGCCATCTGAAGTTCACATCATTCCCATCTCCTCAGTTCCTACCAACATTCTTAAACGAAATTACTTTTTTTCTCCACTCAAAATTTTCTTTCAAGCCCTTCCAGCTTTCCAGCAGTTTTTTACATCTTCACCTCAAAAGTACCGTTGTAACAAATTTTCAGTTCAACCACCTTAGATGCCCCAGTAGTGGTGTAACAGTTACTTAAAGCAGATGCCCCCTAATTGCCAGGTTCAAGGATCAAAATGAAGTGAAAATACATTCTCAACAGTAAGCATGTGATTATATATACATTATTCATTGATCGTCCTCTTTACTGTGTTCGCTTCTTTTTCAGTAACTCCATATCAAAATTAATCTTCAGACTCCTAAATCACATCATTGATTGCCACAAACTTCAGTAAGAAGTAAATTCAATCTTCCAGTCTAGATACCGTATTGCTTCCCAGATTGCTTACTGAATTAAGCATTTTTACTATACCGAGAGTTCAATCAAAGTTTCCAAGAGTGGCTAAATCCATTGATTATCCTACTTTTCAGTTTAACTTGAACATGATATCGCCTTACAATGCCCCTCAAGTTCGGGCATATCGTAAAATTAAGCCCCCAAACAATAATAGGTAAACAGTTAAAGACAATTTCTTGGTCAACTGATTAAATCACTGGAATCTGAAATCAGGCCATAACCCCTGAAATCTTACGCTTAGAAGAAGGAAAAAAAAACATGACCTATATGTTTTCCGACAGAACAGAAACAAAAGTCTTCAAGTAAAATCCTGTTCATTCCTATCCTAGGATTCTTCAAGCACATGTATTCAAATTGTCTCCAGACAACAAACCATCAACCTTTTATCCAATTATCCCTCAATTAATGTTTTTAAATAATAAAAAAGCAAGAAAATCCCACCAAAGTTCAGAGTTCTCACAGGCTAAAAAGCTAACATTTCATAATCAACCTTCACGAAAGAAAAGAAACAAACAAGCTTACCTCTTCGTCGTTCCAATCAAACATCTTTGAAATAACCACAACCGACCTCGAAACGATAATTCAAATCAAAGAGACGGTAGTGAATTACTCCAAACATCGCCAGTCTTTCAACAACCTTAACACAAATAAAGAACAGAGCACACACACCAGAACTCCTAAACTCTCAAAACAACATGAGACAAGTTTGTACTCATAACTCAGATTACGAGGGAGAAAGGTCAAAGAAAGAGAGAGCAGAAGAAGTGCGAGACATCCAAAAAGAGGTTTCTGATAAACCAAGTTTTCCAGAGTAGACCTGACCAGAGCACAGAGAGAGAAATTTTCTGGTGGGGTCCATCTCAAGTGACGTTTTGCAAAGCTAATGGCTGGCAAGTGGACACGTGTAATGCCGTGTATCTATAGTAGTGGTTAGGAGAGGGGTAGATCTAATACTGGAACGTGATTGGATACAGCTTGCTTAGATCTGAATTTCATTTACATTTCATTTCAACATTGTGGCTGAGATTGTGCGACGAGTCGCTGTAGTGGTCCGAATGTGGGACCCAGTTACCAAGTATTCTTCATTCTTGTCCAAGATTTTTCCTAATTTTACCACATTAAATATTAAATTCTATAGGTGGGCGGCAGGACTAGATCACGTAAATTAGACTTATAATTAAGTTTTAGTACCTGGATTAGGACGTTGATTGTGGCCAGCATAATCCGGACGATAATTGATTTAGTAAAAGACTCCAACTATCATTATTAATATGTAAAAATTAAAAATAATATGTTAAATACTTATCAAATTTTTAATATAAGTACTCTGGCATACAAATATCTACACAAACAAGGATGTTTTAAAAATTGAATTAATTTGACTAATTTAATAATAAAAATTTTGAACAGGTTAATTTTTGTGTTTGATTTTTTACTTTTCGGTTTAATAATATTTATTGTTAAAAATTGATTAATTTATTAATTAATTGATCAATTTTTATAAATTAATCAATTTTTATAACTAAAAAAAGTTGATTAATTTTTATTTGACTGTCTATTTTTTAATTAAACTTGAAATTTTTTATGGGTAAGAATAGTTTTTAATTCTTTTTCTAATTTTTTAATTTTATTCAATCTTTAAATAATTTTATGACAATTTAATAGCAATTAATCCTTTTAAATATTAAGTTAAACACACAACAATTAGTCTCTATTATAGAATTTTGAACCTTTTCAATTTTTGATATCAAATTATTCTTTTTAATGATTTAAAATAGTAAAAATAATTTTATAATAAGCGAAAACATTTTGTATGATAGATAAATTCATTTGAGATTTCTCGTAATTTAATTTTTTAATTTGATTATCATATTTTAAAATTTGTCTCTTATTTCTTATGTATTTAATTGTCACTTAATTATTTGTATCTATTTAGAATGATATAATATTAAATTGTTAAATTTTCATATAACATTATTTTAAAATTAGAAATTGATAAAAACTAATAAAATATGGTTAAAATTGTATAATAACAAAACAGTACTATAAGTAAGTCATCATTTCAAAATAATAGAATTAAATAAAAAATTGTAGATAATAAAGAGTTAAATCTAATTACACAAATTTTTTATTCTAATTATTTGGAGCCCATAGAGAAACAGAATTTCCACGCGTTTGCGTCTCTTTGGTATGACACGCAAGCTATGGGACGATGTCCAAAACTGTGAGGTTAGGCATGGTTTCGAAAAAGCAGCAATTAGGCATTCCTGTAAGATTCATGTTGTCTTTTCAAGTAGATACGATTATTTGCATAAAAAGATGGTAATTTATTTAATATATATATTTTATAATATATCTTATATATGTGAAATTTTATTTTAAAAATAAAAAATCAGAATAAGCAAAACTTTACAACATACCATTTATATTAAGCATAATTTTGCAACATATCGTATATTTGTCCGGTTATCTTCTTAATAACTTTATTTTATAAACTTGTATAACTTAAAGAAGATCTGTAGCCTTTTTTTTCTTGTTTGGACTTGTTATTATTTTATTTTAATTATTAATTATTACTTTATTTTAAGTTTTTTAGTTAATTTATTACATATTTTATGTTTATTTGACTTTTTATAATATTTTTGTATCAAATTTATATGTGGGTCTATCGAAAATAGCTTCTTTATTAAGTAAGGGTAAGACTAAATACTATCAAATTTTCTCAGACCTAGCATTTATGCAAGATTCAATTGGGTGTTGTTGATGATGATAAAAAATATATTTTAGAAATAATATTTCTACTAGTTAGAGGTAAAACTGTGTATTACTAAACTTTCTCAAACTGTGCATCTAAACGAAATTTTTACTTATTATTGTTATTGATATTATTATTATTTACTTATTATGAAAAGATAATAATCTTTTGATTATTTTATTCAAAATAAAAAGTTTTAATGTGAGATTAAAGACGGCAATTAGAATGCTACACACTCATATTTAATGAAAAAACGAAAAGAAATGGAAAGTCTTGAAAATATTAATTATTATGTTAGTATAAAAGGAGTCTGTCTCAATGTCAATAACCTTAGATTGATTAAATTTGAAATTAGACTTAAATCTATAATTCGAAAAGACTGAACTCTCCTCTTAAAAAAAGGGATTTTAGAAACCGTCTATACCGACTATAAAGAAGCTTTTTTAAATAGGCTACAAGTCTTAGTGGTGGATGACAATTTTCAATTCTATGGGCTTAAATTTGATTATTTTTAATAGACCAATTCAATTAAAAAAAAGTTATTATATATTTTTAATTAAAAATAAGTCCTAGTCTTGCCTCAAAATCATTCATGTATAAAAACAAAAGGAAACCGACTCCACTGGGGATCGAACCCAGAATCTCTGGTTCCGTAGACCAGCGCCTTATCCATTGGGCCATGGAGTCTTTGACGCTGCTACTAATTTTAACAGTAAATATTGCAAACTACAAATTTAATCGATAGTTGTATATTAGAACTTAATAATAATATAATTCATTTTTGATAAATTTTCTAATTATGTTACCCGATTTTAATGTTATGAAAAAACCATTCGATTGGATTTTACATGTACGTCTTATTAATTTTTTGCAGGACGTGAATGTTAATACATTTATTATAATTTTAATCTTTTTTTCCATAGAATTAGGCAAACATTCAAGATATATTAAAATTTAAAAATATTTACCTATTATTAAATTCACTTCTGTCTTTTTTTCAATAATTTATATTTATAAAAAATTTAACTAACATTTATCAATAATTTGAATATACTAAGATTATTTGTCTTCGAAGTCTTATTATTTATAGAGTTAATTGAGAAAGGACAAATTTTAATTTGATGAAGTTAAAATTGAAATACATTATTTAATATCTTCTTGTTTCAATCTAGCTTGCAAACAAAACTAGAGTATTAATTAGTAAAAATTTCCGAAGGGGTTTAGTATCTCAAAATTTCTGATTTGGTCATTTCTAGCATAATAAAAAAGATGAAACTCACAATCGTAAATAAAAATTTAATACTAAAATTAGGTAACGTAGTTCGGCATATCTTGTTTACGTCTGTTTGACTCTCATCTAGCTTACTTTCACTAACGATAATAGTTTTTATGTAAGGCTTTACTAAGCTGACACCACTCAACTCTTGACACTATCCTTTGTCCTCATAACTTGTGAAAGTATTTCATACTCAATAGCACGATCGTCTCGTACTAACCTCAGCAGAAGATTTTCTCAACAATGTTTAATGATAAGGATACAAAATAAATAATTTAAGTGATTAAACAATAACTAATATAAACAAAGACTATACTTGAGATAAAAATCAACTCCTTTAAATATGTTTTATTAACGAAAGAAAAGGAAGTTGTCAATCGAAAAATTTGTTGTGAGGCTTTAATATCGTCACTGATAATCTCACGCACAACAGTCACAAAACGACTCAAATCAACAAACGTTTCTTCTCCGAAGCGTCATATATGAAAGGCTAAAAAAATACCAAGGCTGTTGGAAGTTTTTTCGCATAAAAACCACTAGACACATTTAAAAAAATCCCTCACTATGGACATAAATCACAACACTCTTATCCCACAAATCACAACCAACAGCCACACAAATTAAAACTAACAGACCCACAAGAATCACACAAACATCGAGGGAAAATAGAGTTGCTGAGTCTCCTAATCAGTAACAAAGACAACTCTCACTAGTCATTCAAAACTAGAGAAAAACACAACTGCCATAATCAACACCATCAAAAATTACACACAGGGTCGTTCCTATCATTTTATAGGCCCTGGGCGAAATAAAAAAAGGACCTCAATAAATCGACAATATATTTAAGTTTACATGTTTGTATGAAACATAAATGACTCAATTTATAAGTCTAAATAATCAACTAAATATTAAATGTTCATAAAATCAGCTAATAATATCTTACAAATATCATTAACAATAAAATAACTAAAAAAATTAACAGTAACAATAAAATAGCAATAACATCAATCAAACAATAATATTAAATTGCAAAACACTAAGAAAATTAAGCTAATAAATATACAGAGGATCATGATTTATGAAGAACAATTTATCCGTGTATTTCTAGATGCAAAATCATTAATAATATTATCTAGATCAATATTGTCCAACATATCCTTCTTAATACTCAACATAGCTAAATCATTCAACCTTTCTTGTGACATTGATGACCTCAAGTAGGTTTTCAATAATTTTAACTTTGAAAAACTTCTCTCAGCT
>JANSVB020000195.1:7072430-7093462 GCA_025504935.2 Erythroxylum haughtii
AGGAGTCTGTTCATAAAGTTTGAAAATGTATTTTGTTTCCTTTGTTTGGACTTGTAACTATTCTTTGGATTTCTGTTATGAGATTTCCGATATGTAATATATGTGTGTATATATATGTGTGTGGGTTTGCGTTACTAAATAAAATAAATATCAGTGTGATGTTTGGTTTTGTCTGTTCTGTTTTGGGTGGCATCCATGTATCCTCCCAGGGGGTATTTGGGTGTTACAATATTTTAGTTGTCTCAAAAGATTTAGATGCACATGTGATTCATTTGAGAATGGTGTTTGAGGTGTTAAATCATGAATGTTTATATGCTAATGTAGAAAAGTGTCATTTTTGTGATCATTCATTGACTTTCCTAGGTTATGTAGTAAGCCATGAAGGAATAAGAATGGATCCCACAAAAGTCAAGGCCATTTTAGAATGGTCGGCCCTAAAACACTTTTTGATGTTAGAAGCTTTCATGGATTTTGCTCTTTCTATAGGAGGTTCATTAGAAACTTTAGTACCATAACTGCATCAATCACCAAATGTATGAAAAAAGGAGAGTTTAGGTGGACTAACCAAGCTACTATAGCCTTTAACACTTTGAAAAACTTAGTCACTAAAGCTCCCATGTTAGTTTTGCCAAATTTCAATGCACCATTTAAGTTAGAGTGGGATGCAAGTGAGGTAGGTATAGGAGTCATACTTAGCCAGGAAAGTAGACCGATAGCTTATTTTAGTGAGAAGTTAAATGAAGCTGAAAAAAGTCTTCCACCTATGATAAAAAGTTTTATGCAATTGTTAGGGCCATTATAAATTGAAAATCATACTTAATGGCTAACTCTTTTATTTTATATATCGAGCATGATGCACTTAAATATGTTCAAAGCCAATCGCATTTGAACCACATACATGCTACTTGGATTGAATACTTACAATCTTTTAATGTTGTGATCAAGTACAAGAAAGGGGCCAATAATGTAGTAGCCGATAGTTTGTTTAGGAAATATAAATTTTTTAGCTCAATGCATTCACATGTTCTAGGCTTTGATGATATTAGGGGGATATATGAGAGTGATAGAGATTTTGGTGAGATATTTGCTAAAGTGTGGCAAAGGAATGGTGCATTTAGGGATTATGTTTTACATGATGGTTACTTGTTTAAAAATGATTCTTATTGCATTCCAAAATGTTGTTTGAGAGAGTCAATCTTGAGAGAGGTCTATGGGCGAGGGTTAGCCGGTCATTTTGGGAGAGACAAAACATATGCCTTAGCCCATTCCAACTTCTTTTGGCCAAAAATGTTTAGGGATGTTGTGAGAATGGTGAGTGCTTGTAACACATGTGTCAAGGCCAAAATGACTAGCCAAGTCCACGGTTCACACACACCATTACCCATACCAAATAGCCCATGGGAGGATGTGAGCTTTGATTTTGTCATTAGCTTGTCGAGAACACAAAAAGGGTTTAATAGCATAATGATTATTGTTGATAGATTTTCTAAACTGACTCATTTCATTCCTTGCTCAAAAACTAATGATGCTCAACATGTATTGGATCTTTACTTTTCTAATATTGTGAAATTACATGGGATTCCAAGGAGTATTGTGAGTGATAGAGATGTGAAATTCTTGAGTCATTTTTGGAGAGGTTAGTGGGGGAGATTGGGAACACAATTAAAATTTAGTACTTCATTCCATCCACAAATCGATGGGCAAACCGAAGTTGTTCATAGATCTTTGGGGACAATTTTGAGAAGCCTTCTGAAAGGAAAAACAAAAAAATGGGATGCACTCCTGCTTCACGCAGAGTTTGCAAATAATTGTTCCAAAAACAAAACCACAAACATGTCCCCATTTGAGAGTGTATACGACAACAACCCTTTAACACCAATCAACTTAAGCCCAATTGTGTCAAACAACCCAATGGTGAGTGCCAAAGCTGAGATGAGAGCTAGAGAGATTGTGAGAATCCATGAGTTGGTCAAGGAAAACATTAGGAAGCACAATAAAGCATATAGAAGGCAAGTCAAGTTCAAGAAGGTGGTTGAGTTCAAGGAAGGAGATCTTGTATAGGTGTACTTGAGAAAAGATAGGTTCCCAAAAGCAAGGAAGACAAAGTTGGATGCCATGGTCGATGGACCATTCAAAGTGTTGAAGAAAGTCAACAACAATGCCTACAAAATTGAGTTGCCAAGTCACTGCAACATTTCCAACACTTTCAATATGAGTGATTTGAAACTATATAAGGAAGACACAAGTCCAAGTCTAAACAATGATGATGACTCGGCCTCTCAAGAGGGAGAGGATGATGGAGGACCATCCAAGCAAGCAATGGAAGACATGGAAGCAATGGGCCTAGGAGAGCTTGCACAACCCACGGCTACAACATTTGGAGAAGACAAATTTGGACTCAACAATTTTCTACAATTCCATGCCTTACTAAAGCCTTTTGGTGAAGTTAAAGCTTATGTTTATGAAGAGTGATCAAAGCCCAAAGAAACCCTATAACATCAAGAAGGAGGCTTGGCCAACAACTCTTGAAGAACATGCAATTGTTGACTTATTGACTTTGTGACTTTTAGCTTGCGATGACCTTTAATTTTCTATTTAAGTTATGTTTTCATAAATAGAGTTAATGTTCAGTTGTGATTGAATATAATTTTCTATTTTGATGGCTTATAACACACGACTAGGACATGAGGAAGCTGCCCTTGTGCCTTTCTTATCTATAAATAGCTAGCTTTGCTCCTTGGTGAAGAAAGTTGAAACAAAAAAAGGATATATTTAATTTAGACGTGAGTTTATCTCCTTTGGCAGAATTTTCTGTTGGGTTAGTTTATTTTCCAAAAACAATCACTTGGGTTTGATAATTTTCTGAAAATTATCAATTGATACTTTGTTCTGCTCCATCTCGCCACCAAACATCACTTTATGTCCGTTCCAGTTATCTCAAAAACCATTCACCAAATCAACTTCTGGTCAAAACAAAGTTGTTCATCATCATCTCCTCTACAACTTTCATTTTGATCTCTTTTCCAGAATCCAAACGCAACCTATCCAAATTCCCCATTTCCACAACAGCTTTCATTTCAGAGCCCAACTAGACCATCTGCCACTAAAAATGGCATAACTCTCAAACCACTCATTCATTTTAAATGAATTATACCTTTCCATAAACTAGACACGCAGACCTACAATTTCATTGAGACCATAACCTTAAATTCCAGACCCATCTTCCTAAAAAACCATCCCACATTCAGAATCTGTTTGGTGTCGCAGACATAAAATTCACCAAACTGCTCCAAACTTTACTAAGCCTTTCTAGGGCCCATTTGGCGTTGTTTCACACCACATACATCATCAACATCACTCGTACTCCAACTCCTGCCCACTAAATCATACTCGATTATCCAAATAGGTAAACATTCCACTAATCCAAGTGATGATTTAGACCTTCCTATTGCTATTAGAAAAGGAACTAGAGAATGCATCCATCAACCACTCTATCCACTTTCCCATTATATCTCCTTCAAACACCTCTCACCTACCTATAAAAGGTTTATTGTGAGTTTGAATATAATTTCTATTCCTAACGTTGTTTCTGAGGCCTTATCAAAAAAGGAATGGCGAGATGCTATGAGAGAATAAATGAATGCTTTGGAGAAGAATCATACTTTAGAGGCTGTTGACAAACTAAGAGGGAAGAACACTGTTGACTGTAAGTGGATCTACACACTAAACTACAAGGCCGATGGCTCCTTAGAAAGATACAAAGCTAGATTGGTAGTTAAAGGATACACTCACACCTATAGAGTGGATTATCAGTAAATATTGCCCTAGTTACGAAGATGAACACAGTAGTCCTTGGCAACTCATTTTGACTGGTAGTTTTTTCAGTATGACGTTAAGAATGCTTTTTTTCATGGAGATCTTAATGAAGAAACATACATGAATCTTCCACTCGGATTTACAAACGATACAGGTAACAAGGTGTGTAAATTGAGAAACACTCTTTATGGACTAAAACAATCTCCAAGAACTTGGTTTGGTAGGTTTGCAAAAGTGATGAAAGAATTAGGATATAAGCAGAGTCAAGGGGATCATACTCTTTTTATGAAACACTCAAAAACATGAGGGGTGACTATTATTTTGGTTTACGTGTATGACATTATAATGACGGGAAATGATGAAAGAGAGATGCTAGAATTAGAGCAGAAACTGTTAAAGGAATTTGAGATAAAAGAACTAGGAAAACTAAAATATTTCCTTGGTATGGAAGTAGCATATTCAAAGCAAGGGATATTCATCTCTCAAGAAAAATATGTTGCAGATTTATTATGGAAATTGGAAAAATGGGGTGCAAACTGATGTTTACTCTAATGGATTCAAATTACAAACTTGGAGAAGCAAAGGAAGAACTGGCAGTGGACAAGCAAATGTATCATCAACTAGCAGGCAATTTAATATATTTAGCACATACTCGGCCAGATATAGCACATTTGGTGAGTGTAATCAGTCAATTTATGCATAACTCAAAAGAGTCTCATCTTCAAGCTGTCTACTGAGTCCTACATTACTTGAAAGGCAATCTAGGCAAGGGAATATTATTTAAAATGGGCCATACACTATTCTTAGAAATCTACACAAATGCAGATCGTGTAGGATCTTCGGTTGACAAAGATCAACAACAGGCTACTGCATGTTTCTTGGAGGCAATCTAGTTACATGGAGGAGTAAAAAACAAAACATAGTAGCTTGATCATCAACAGAATTTGAATTCAGGGCTATTGCACAGAGACTATGTGAACTATTATGGCTGAAGGTCATTCTTGATGATTTAAAAATCAAATGGGAAGGTCCTATGAAGCTCTATTGTGACAATAGGTCTGCAATTAGCATAGCACATAATCCTATACAACATGACATGATAAAGTATATTAAAATTGCCAGATATTTCATCAAAGAAAAGTTGAAAGAATGACTAGTGTGTATGTCTTATGTTCCTTCAAATCATCAACTAGCAGATGTTCTAGCCAAAGGGCTAAATGCTTCAAGATTTCATGATCTTATTTGCAAGTTGGGAATGAAAAACATCTATTGAAGAACAGAGATTTAGATAACATCAATCTTATGGAATAAGATTATTAGAAACAGAAATCCCTATAATCAAGGATTTCTGCTATAGACTTCTAGATATAGTTGATTACCTATTTTCCTCCTGATTAAGTTGTATGTGTGTGTGTGTATATATATATATATATGTATCCGTGTATATTAAATACAATATAAGTTTTTTCTGAAAATCTTAGCAAGACTGAAACCAACTTGGTGGGTTTGGCTCGAAACAGCTTTTCAGGACTTAGAGGTGAGTTTCAAACGACTTTATTGCCTGATCAAACTGCGTCCAAATTGGTGTTTGAGCAACTAAACAGACATGCAGAGCTGTTCAAAGGGAATTCAGAAGCTTTTGCTTTTGCCAGTTGGCTCATGTTTCGATTCAATGAAATCGACTTTGGTTGGGGAAAGCCTGTTTGGGTTGGATTATTCGGAGAAGTGAGTCAGAACAACCCAACAGACTCGAGCTTCACGGTGTTAAAAGAAATTGGAAGAGGCAGCGCCCTGGAGGCTTGGATGACACTGGACGAGAACATAATGTCCGCGCTTGAACAAGACCCTGAATCCTTGGAATTGGCCTCCGTGAATCCTCCCATTTTAACATCAACATAAGCTGAAGGTTCTATATTGCTTGTGTGATCATATATTCATATTGGTTATTTAATTTGACCATTTGTTTCTATTTTTTAATTTAGTAAAAAAATTATTTGTTTCAATTTTTTACTTTGGTTTTTTATTCTAATTTTAAAAAAATTATACAAACCAAAGTGATTTTTTATTTTTTTGTTTCTATTTTCTTATAATATGATTTATTATTAATTACATATATTATTTATGTCTTTAATATATAAATTATTAATAATAATTATAAATACTGTAATTTAATTTCGTTTTTGTAATTAATTGAATAAATTTAATTCAATAATTAAAATATATTTAATTTTATAAAAATTAAAATTAAAATTTTATTTTATTAAAATAAAATAATTTATTAATATTTTGTTCAATAAATATCATATAAACGACTAAAATAAACTTATTAAATTAAAAATTATTTATTTTTAAATTTTATCTAATATGTTTTATTATTAATAAGCAATATAATTATTTTAATATTAACAAAATTTAAAACTAAAAATCACATAATAAAACTTAAAACTAAACAGCTGCTTATCTTTTACAAATGTAATATTAAATAATCAGTACTTACCATCATAATCAAAATTCTAAACTGTGTTAAAACTTTAGTCATGAAACATAATATATATATATATATATATTTTTAATAAGTTTTTTTGATAATTTTCTTACATTCTAATAGATAACTCGTCGAAATAACATATTGCATAAACAGTTTAATCTGCCTTATAGTTACATCCATGACAGATATAACTGATACAGCGTTCTTCAATAGCTGAAGGTATTAGTTTTACATGTCCTGTTTATCTCCAAAACGACTTTGATCCTTCAACTATTCAGGAACGGTATGAAATCCCATCTATCCAACACCAATAAAAGAAGTTACTTCTACAGATTCCTGGTCTGCAACTCCCGTCCCTGACCACTGGCAAAATCCTACAAATCCAAGTGCGTGACAATTCTTTGCTTATACAAAGCAGAAGATGGTCGTATTCGCTGCTCTAAGATACTTCTCGATCCTATATAACCAAGGCACTGTGCAGATAAAATCACCCCCAGTAACCTGTCTTTCACCTACCTTTCCTGTCCATACTTTGCTTGTGCTCGTTTATTGTGGCGTACATGTGTGGTATAATCGTGTGCCTTGCTGCTGAAAAATCGCCCTCCCAGCTCAAGTCTTCCGGTTATCATCTTCAGTCACTATTTTGAGTAATCTGCTCCTCCATTGCAGCTTCTTCAGATGCACGTCCTTCACGTGTCAAACCCTCATTGGATTGTTCCTCGAGAGGTAAATCTCCATTCTGACCTGCACCTCCTTCAGGTGGCAAACTTTCATTGGATTGTTCCCCGAGAGGTATATCTGCATTTTGAGTTGCAGCTCCTTCAGGTGGCAAGCCCTCATTGGATTGTTCCTCGAGACTTCTATCTGCACTTTGACTTGCACCTCCTTCAGGTGGCAAGCACTCATTGGATTGTTCATCGAGAGCTATATCTCCATTTTGACTAGCTGCAACACCATCCATAGCTTCACCTGGCTGGCTTTGCTCCAGTGCGTCATTGTCCTCTTTCTCAGGCCCGGATACATCCAATGATGGCAAATACTGCTGAAACTGATGATTCATCATACTTGCCTGACAATAAAAATTAAGAAATGGGCGTCAGACCAGTAGACTTGGGTCCAAAGATATTGGAATGCAATTATAGAAGTATGCTTCAAACTTTAGTATATACTCTAAAATATAGTTTTGCAACTTGGCATGTTTCAGCTCGTACTTGCGAACTAAGATCACTGTGTACCTTTTACCTTCAACATAATGCTACTGTGAATTGGTCTAATCTGAACTACAGTTTCTGCTGGATTCAGGAACCAACTATTAACTAACAAGATAGGAAAATTGATGTGATCAGAGGACTGTACCTGATATATTTGATTCATTTTATCAACTACAATGTGGCCCATTTCCTCAATGTCACTCACAAGATAAGGATGTCCAATATCCTCAACAAGCCGTTCTGTGTATGAGGACATCTCATTAAAATTCAAGGCAAGATGGTCAGGCCTCTGCAGCAGAAGCTGAAATGTAGGCTGCAATTCATAGCATTGCTCAAACAATGAACGTCGGCAGAACACATAGAGTCCAAGTCTGGCACGAGACATAGCAACGACCAATCTTCTAACATCACGAAGATGACCAACAAAGCGAGTCCGCACAAGAGAGAGTAAAATAAAGTCATTCTGCTGCCCTTGAAATTTATCAACTGTAGTGACCTGATATATGACAAATAAACTTGTTATACCAAGCATGGCATGAATATCTTCCAACATTCAAACAAAAGAAATATTTCTAACTGAATTAACATAATTTGTCCATGGACAACCCATATAAGTTTCCCAGAGAATGCTGTGGATTAATTTTATTAGGTGATGACAAGAATGACAACAATAATGAAGAGACGGAAGTTATGAAAATAAAAACTTTTTTTTTCATGCAGACCAAATCTTAGCAAACTCTAATTCAGGCGGATAATATAAATCATTGGTGTCTCACCTTGCTAGGAGGACCAATAAAGTTGTAAGGAACACATCGTCGGTTGATGACATCACGAATCAGAAGTTTCTGACCATTATAAGTTGTCAAGATGGAAATCTTGTTTGCAGGATATCCCAGCAATCGCATATAGATGTAAACACTCACAATATATTCTGCTTCTCCCTCATTCTGATAGAACCAAGGGGAAGGGGCAGTCTCCCCTCTGCCATGGTAATCAGGCACATCCACAAGCTGATATTCATATGAGAATCCTGCATTAGCTCTATGGTATATGCTACTCTCTTTCACAAAAGGAAGATCTCCCAGATCTCGGTACCTCCAATTGTAAAGTCTGGCTATGCTTGGCCTAGCTCTACCTTGGGCATTGAGCTCAATATAAGGAATACCAAGCCGAACAAACCTTGTAAACAAGCTTTGGTCCATGTGGCTGTATTTCTGAAATGCCATATTCTTCACAACAGGAGGTAACTGGTGATGATCACCAATCAGTATGCAACGCTTAAGCCGGGCATAACCATCCTCCTGCCTTTGAAGTAACATTGGAATGAAAGTTTCAATCTCCAATATCTGGGCACTCTCTTCCATCAACAGGTTGTCATACTTGAAACCTAATTGAAGAAAATCCTTTCTCTTCAGGGCTGCATGAGTGCAAGTCATCGCTACTATTTTTGCCTGCTTTGTCATAAGGTAATTTGCTCGATCAGCAGTAGATTTAAGCAGTTCAAAAGCCCTACATTCTTCTAGCTCTTGGAACATAGTCTTCAGATGACTAAAGCAACCCTTAGCGGCCCACATATCTTTTTCAAATGACTGACCACTAAAGATAGGTTGAGGAGTGTTGGAGAAGAATTCCTTAAAGGGGAACCGCTCCTGAACAAATGATGGTTTGTCTTCATTACCCACGCAAGCAGCAATGAATTGTTCCCAGCGTGAATAGACATGAAGCAACCAAAAGTATCCTGCAGTTTCACAAGTATAACCTACGTCCTCAGGAAGTTGGAGTGACTTTGCAAGCCTCTCCACTTCACCAAGTAATTCTAACCGCCGAACAAGCATCGCATTAACACGGCCCTGCCTGCTAAAGTCAAGATCAGTAGCCAGTTCCTGTTCACCTTGACCCAGTCGAAGAAGATATCGTGCTGGAACGTCTCTCTGAAAAAGTTGAGGTATGAACAAGTTTGCATCAAATATGCCATATCAGAAGCACAAGCTAGAAAGGTAGAATTATATCCTGCAAGATCCTAGATTTAGATAAATAATATTTACAATGAAAGGACCACTAAACCCCATACCTGCATAATCTTTTCAAAAAGGTCATTCAAGGCCTGATTCGAATGAGTGATTATTAATGTCCTCTGAGATGGACAGTTATGATATAGTACGTTCAAGATCTGCACAGCAGTATCAGTCTTTCCGGTACCAGGAGGCCCGACAACCATAGTTAGCCCTGGCTGTATTCCTGAGATGATTGCCCCAACCTAGTCAACAAAAACAATAAATGTGTTCACATATAAACGACAAATAGCATTAAAAACATGCAAAATATCTTGTCACTACTTTCTTCTGGGCACCAATCTAGTGTCACATAAGTAGCCAAGAACAGAGATCAAGTAGGAATAAGAGATGAAAGCCCATTTGAATGATTACTTTTCAAAGTTTAAGGCACACTGAGAGTTCAAGCCCATTAGCCACTTCTTGGTGATAAAACACTAGTTGAAAGATACGATAAAAAAAGATCCTCAGAAAAGATGGTGTAATTGCAATCCCAATATTTTCGTCATCACCAAACTATATAAATTAACATGACTTTCATTAAATATCCCTGCCTAGATCTTCTAGAAAGAGGCAGGAAGGGAAGTTAAAAACTAAGAAATCCACAGATGAGAACAAATAGGAACAAGGGATGAGAGCTGTTCGACTGATGAGAAACCCAAATCTGAACCAATCATGTTAGAAATGTAAAGAAAGGCATACAATTGAGAAGTTCCCAACAAGACTGAAACAAGTAGCTGCCACCTACCTGAGTCGAAGTAAATCTGACTGCATTCTGTTTTGGCTGATCTTGAGGGTAAGGGCCAGGGTCAGGAGGAATGTATGCTTCAACAATGAGGTCTTCCTTCTTGTTAACAGCATCAATCATGTTGACACCACTCAATGAATCAACAGTAGACTTCTTATTCCCAGGAAGTGCATGAGTGTCACCCTTCAGCGTCCTGGGAAGCCGAATTCGAAAAGGAGGTCTAGGTTCTAAGTTTTCACTGCCATCTGGATTTATAAAAGAAACCTGAGACAAACAAAAGATATCAATGATTCCTGGTATAAGAGGAAGTTGACAATACTCCCAATAATAGTGACAGGAACTGCTAATATATTGTATCACAACAGTTCATGAAGCCTAGTGGAAGTTATAAAATCAGTATGAGAAAAGCTAAACAACACTCCCAATAATATGGAAAAAGAACAGAACAGTGAACTTCTCAGAACTGAGAATATGATGTATGTTCAATATGCCATCACAAATTTAAATGAAAAGGACAATACCGACCTCATAATCTGGGAAACTCTCCTTCAAATGGTCAGCATCCAAAAACGTATCTTTGAAATCTACGGTTTCAAGAAGATCAGGCATATTGGTCCATTGTGCTGCAGAAGGATTCCCATATCCCAGAAATACATTGTGCAACCATTCAGGAACAATACAATATTCATTCATGAGATCTCTTATGGAATCTAGAATTGCTTTGAAGTTGTTTTCCTTTGGTTTTCTTCTCATTAATATATTAAATGTCCCATAAACATCTTCTGCACCTTTCTCTGCAATATCACTGACATCCATATGATACTGTGCTGCGTCTAAAGCAACAGTCACAGATCTCATTTCACCTTTAGGTGGTTTCCACTCATCCCTTTTGATTCTTCCTGTGAAATCATTCATGAGTGTTGCTTCCTCATCTCGAATCTCTATAACCTCACATCCTCGGACATATTGGAGGCCAAGCCTCTGTGGCACACTAGCCTTCTCAGCTTCCTCTGCACTTAGAGGCTCAAAAGAAGGGCGAATTGACAGTAAAAATAAAACATCATGTTCCTTAAGGGCATCCCATTCTGATCTTATTTGTGCCCTATAACTGGAAATGCTATAAGTAATTTCTGCTGTCACTGATGACGGTTTGACTTCACCAATATTTGGCTGTTTGACCTCTGTGATCTTGAATTCTCTTATTGGCACAGCCATTCTAGACCAACCACGAAAAGAAGTTTCCCCCTCATTGTTTATGTAGGCAAGGAGGTGGGGTACAGCTTCTTGAATATCTTCACGAATCTCATATGTTGATTCAAGTCGGAACAAGTTAAAATTTCTAAGAAGATAATCATGAAGAGTTAAAAATTGCAGGTTAAGCTTTGGAAGAGCCAAACAACCTTCTCCAGAATAATTTATGCTAGGTACAAGGCTTTCATCCCACATAATTTGCTCATTGGGGTAGAGTGGAAGAGCATTTATAGCTTCTTTTTGAGATTGTATTTTCTCAAAGAAGGAGACCATGACTTCAATAAGAAAGTCCACTCTTTCAGACCAGGGATCTTCAACAGATACTAGTTTGAGCTGATTAAAGACAGGAAAAGATCAGCAAGGGAAAAATGAAACTTCCATCTCAAATAATTTCATGCATCTAGATACACAACATATTCTGCAAGTAAGCCCAAATGAGTGCTATACACATAAATCACCATTAATGTTATACAGCCCATGTTATTGACTAAATTATCCACATATGCACAAGGACAACCCCTGTACCTTATGACAAACCAAATCTCTTAGATCTTCAGGAGTCAACGCACTCAACTTCTTAGACAGGTCAGCCCGCTTGTGAATTGCACCAATGTTAGTTAATGCAAGTTCTCGCAACTACAAGCATCAATGTAGAACAAAGAGATGAGTTCAAAGGTTTCCACACAACAAAACATTAGGCAAAACCTTATTGTTGGATACAAATTTTGCATACAGAAGTGGCTTTTTTTTTAATATAAATGAAGCAAAGAGAACAGTAAGAGTGTTTGAAGGGAAATTGATATTATAACAGACCTTGGGGATTTTTTTGAAGGCACAAAGCTGGAAAGCCTGGAAACGGTCATAATGTGATTGAAGCATCTCATCATCATTTAATTGTGTCCCAACATGATCATTGATCTCAAATCTCTCATAAAACTGTAATAAGTCAACCAGTTGTGCAAAGAGCCGGCCCTTTTCATGTCTATAAAGAGCACTTAAATGACATTTTGGAACAACAGCAACATCAGCAACCAAAGGTCTCAGGTACCTGTCCATGTCAAAGAGGTAGCAGAAAATTCAGCAACTGAAAATTTACCAGAAGAATTTCTTTTTGTTTTTATGAGATCAAAAGCCTAGCCATTTTGTACATAGAGACAAACTTACATAACCACCAACCATGCAAACAATTGGCTGGTGAGAACTATATTCCATCGGTATTTGGAGAAATTGGTGGCAATAAAGTGATAGGACAAGAGCTAAAGTACATACCTCCTTGTTGGTAGTTGGCTCAACAGATCAATAAGAAATTCCATAAATCTTTCGCAGTACAAGACTGCAGCATCATCAACTAACCCACCACTGATATCAAATCCATCCTCTTGATTAGGAAAAACCTTGAAATCAAGCACCTGAAAACAAATGAAAGAAGCATTTAGTTTCTAAACAAGCTTGCATTTGAGGCAAGGGATGTTTATTGCATTAAGTTTTGACTTCAAAAGTAAAGTAGAACTTTACATCAAGAAACTCTTCCATCAGATTTCTCAAGAACTTCACTTCAGGCAAAGATGATGGGTCAAACGGCTCTCCTCGTTTCATTGCTTCCTTAGTCTCTCTCCTTATCATCCTTTTCCATTTCTTGATCAGATCTGGATTGAGACAAATCTCCACCTGCAACTTACACAATCACAAGATAATCATGTACTAATATTGATAGAACTTTTAAGAAAAAACAAAAATAACGTGAGCAGATCATACCTGAAAGCGGCCAATCGACAAACTGTGCCATGACTGAAGACTTGCTAATCTCAGGACTGTCTCACTAACAATTTCATCTTCCAAACTCTATGCAACAGGATTCCAAATTAGGAGAAAATGGAAAGAATAATATGAAGAAAAAACAGACTTAACGTATGATTTGAGTTTCCTACAAGGAAGGTCTTAAAAAAAACACTGAAATCCTGTTAAGCTTTATGTTCGTAGCATATACAGATATTTTTATATCGTATTACCCTTCTGATTGAAGCCCTATTATAGAAAGAGTGTTATGACACTATAACAGTAACAAAAGCGTGTCATGTCAACAGCCAATGCATCAACGGAAATCATAAATTGGGGTCATAAAGTACCTGAAAGGCATTGATCATGAAAACTAAGTAATTAGTCTTCTCTGCTATGCTTAATTCTCTCCCCTACAAAAAGATTGGAGAAACAAATGAGTCAAATATACAAAGATAGTAAAATTACAAACAAACCCATTGTATCAAATGCTTCTTGAAAGACTAAATTCGGGAAAAGCTGTCATAAAATGAAAGGTCAAGAATGAAAAGAAATCCATAAGTCGTCTGATTACATAAGATGGGAGCAAAATCATTAGCCATGTACAAAAGCACGAACACATTAATTTCCAAGACAGATAGGATTATTGATTACATGTTCCTATATCTTGACACAATCTGCATTACCTCACATATGCGAACATGGAGAAGATAGTCCAAAGAAGGGGAAAAAAACAAGAGGCAAAATTAACCACTTCAAAATAGGCTACAGGAAACAAACCTCTTTCAGTTGAAGAACCCTCCATAGAAATCCTTGGAAAACATCTTTACGGTCATAAAAGCATATCCAAGCCGCCACATTTTCCCGAAACTGCAATTTAGAAATGAAAGTAGTGATGAAATTCATTCTTACAAGCAATTAGCTTCATAATGAACCCCCAAAAAATTATCCCAATAAGATACACAAAATTGCAGTATGTGCAGAATTATCTTTTAAGGACAACCTTGGAGTTTACTAACATCAAATCCCTACTCAGCGCATTGTGTATACAGTCTACTTGCATACAATATTCAACTACTGAAATTACCTTCTCATTAACCATTAGAATCATGGACATAATATGCTCAAAAGTGGCTGTTTCCGGATCAAAATTCGGCCACAAATAATTCTCCAAATACTGACTAACTTCCAAAATCATCACTCTCTGTAACGGAACGGTCTTTCTTCCCTCTTTCAATCTCAACTCCGTCTCGTATATCTGCTTCACAAGCTCTGGGTCGAAAGCATTCCGCTTCTCAGCTTCTACGCCAGCGGTATTTAGCCAATTCTCCGCTGCTATTTTTGTCAAACGGTCGCGTTGAATCTCCAAAAGAGTTATCGAATTAGGAAGCGTAGAACTGGGTTTCGACTCCGCCGGTTTGTCTCCCAGCTGGTTGGGAAACTCCGTCGGGTACTCAGCGACACGGTGGCGCTTGAAGTCATAAGCGCCAGTGCCGTACACTTTGGTCATCTTGGAGACCACGAGTAAAGTCTGTAGCTGTTGCCAACAACTTTGAAATTGGAAACTAAATGGATTGGCGGGATTAAGGATTTGAATTAGGGTTAGGGTTCATGAGATGAATTGGAAAATCTAAAAAAGGGTTTAAGCGGTTTGGAGAGGAGTAGTATAGTGTTCCCAGTGGCGGTTAGAAGAGAGCGAGTAGTCGGGTCTTAAAGGCCCACAGGTTCGGATTTATGCCCGACTTGCCAGGTTTGATCCAAACCGGTATTTGTTTATAAATTTAATAATTTATTTCTACATAAAATGATAATTTTCATAATCTTTTGTAACCATTTTTAGTGACTGAGCGTGTTGGGATTGAAAGTGCAATTTTAATATTAGGAATTGGAAGGTTGGCTTAGTCGGTCCAATGTGAAATCAACAAATTAAATTTGATTTAATTAATGTTTAAAGTCAATTTATTTTTTTATTTGAAGAGCTTAAATTCTTAATTTAATTTAATTTTTGAAATTTATAATCAACTACCTAAATTTCATTAAACTTCCACAAATCAAATTTGGATTGCCTTACGAAAAGATTGGCTTTGAGTTGGACATAAGTCTAGTACAAATCTAATATATTATTGTGATTCATTAAAATTAAACATGCTAAAATTTAGATATAGAAATGTTTTATTTTTCTACTTAAATTTGTGATTTAGATAAAATAAAGTGAAATAATAAAAATAAATTAAACATTAATTAATCAAAACAATAAAATTCTTTTAAATTTTAGGTTCTATTCAAATTAAAAATATGAATATACAAATTAACAAATTAAATCAAATTATTTCACGTAAATTTAAAGTTTTAATAAGGTCAAATTCTAATTTAATGTCTTTTAATTTGAGAAATTTTAATTAAAAAAATTTTAAGACATTAATCTTGTTTGATCTATTGTTATTTTCTAATACAAAGACTTAAAAATGGACAATAGGTCAAGCCAAACTCGACCCTTCCTTACTGACCAGACCAAAAGTAGCATTATCTAAACCTAAGTTTGACTTGACCTAGATCAATTTTTAAAAATTAAAAATGATAAAACGATGTCATTTTGCTTATAAAAGTCAAGCCTTAGATTGAGTCCAATTTTTCAAAAAACTAAGCCCAAGTTCTGACTTGTTGACTTCAAGGTGAAACGAGGTGGAGGCAGGGCAAGTCTGAGCCAATCGTCATTTCTAAAAATTATTGTTTTCACCAGTAACACTTTGGCTTGTTAAAAGTGCTATTGAAGAAGAAATTATCCCAAAGGAAAACAAAAATTCAACAATTTTTTAAAACTATATCGGCGAATATTTTCAGGATCCAAGACTTAGTAGGAGAAGAAAGGACAATGAAGAGACGGACATGGGAGATCCATCAACAAATATCATTCTCAGACAACTGTACAAGAGAGCAACAATAGGTCCTTCTTCTTTCTTCGTCTTCTCTTCTCTTCTCTTATGCCCGGGAGAGGAATGAATCTAACCCGAATCATTTGTCTAGATCCCACCCAACTTGAACTGATTTGATTCGGCTTGAACCGAGACCATTTGACCCAGCCTGATTTGTTTAGGCTCACAATTAGCTCATTTCCCAATTGCCCTAAATCAGATTACAAAATCAATCGGACTCAGCCCTACTTGATTCGCCCTAACCCATATATAATTGATTTACCCTAACCTGACTTGACCCAACTCAAACCGACTTGGGTTGAATAGTCACCACGAGTCAGGTTATACTAGAGGAATACCATGAACTTCCGCAGAATAGTTTTTTTAGCTTTTCAAGCCATGGGATATTTGCGAATTTAGCAACAAAAATGATGCTCTTGTTTATCAGAGGGCGCTTCATCTGGTTAGGTAATGGAAATTTACTGAATTAGGCTCCAAACAAATGTACATAAACATAGAACATTATAGTTACCAAAAACTTATTAGAACGATTCTTTAGGCATAGATCATTTCTTCAGCATAGAAAGAGACTAAGTCTTCCTTTTACTCAGTCATTACAAATATTTATTTTGTTAGTTATAATCCAGGAATATCTCAACATATTTTAGTTTGTAAACTTCTTTATATATCCTGCTCATTTTGTAAGTCAATCATCAATTTAATAAAAATTTATTATTACTTCTTTATTCTTATACTCTTTACATGATATCATAACCTTGTTGCCATAAGAGCATTACCTCTTAAACACTCCTTTTTTTCTCTCCTCATTTTATTCCTTATGGCACCATAATCCTCTACACCTGAAACTCCAATTGTGATCTCCTCCACCAACAATCATTCTTATAACAAGCCGCTAATCTCCATCAACACAAACACTCAAATTCCACTTAAGTTATCTCGTGATGGAAACTATGCTTCATGGAGGTCTCAATTCTCCAATCTTCTATTTAGTTATGATTTAACGGGCTACATAGATGGTTCTCTTCTTTGTCCTCTTGAAATTGACTCATAGGAAGGTGATACAACTTCAGCAACTAATCAACATAAAAAATTATGTTTGCACCAAGATTGCCTTATACTCCAAGCCATTCAAGCATCCTTGGCTAGAAACATCGTCCCACTTATCTCATCCTCAAAGACTTCATCTGAAACATGGCAAAAACTTGAGGTCACAATTGCAAATTGCTCAAACACCATAATACTCACCTTATTGTCAAACTTAATGCAAACATCTCAAGAAGGTGTCTTCATTTCAGATTATATGCAATCAATTAAGTCTATCATCGATGACTTGGCACTGATTGGTCATCCATTAAGTGACGCATAAATTGTTGCACATTCATTGAATGGTCTGAGCAATGATTACAAAGAACTTAATGCAGCATACAAGCAAGAGAAACGCTAATGACATTTGAAGAGCTTCACGACAAACTTCTTGATCATGAAACCTTCTCAAACAAGAAGAAGGACAAAAAATCACATCACTCATCACTGCCCAATTCAAACAGCGCTCAAGTCAATCTAGACCACAATAATAGAATAACAGTACAAAAAGAGGACCCAAACCTTAACATCAAACACCCTCATATACCTCAACTACCAATTATCCACCATCAAACACTAGACCCAACCTCACGCCAAAAAACATGCACCCAACATCCTCTTCCCGGTACTTAAATAATCACTCTGCCTCTCCCCCCATTTGTCAACTTTATGACAAAATTGGCCATACAACAAAAAATTGTCACTCTCGTTCCAATCCATCACCTAACTCAAATTGGCCCCAAGCTAACGTCACTAGCATTGACATCAATAGAAAACAAAATCCATGGTTGGTGGATTCGAGATCCTCTAATCATATAACTTTGGATATAAACAATCTCTCTATTTGTTCTGAATATGATATACTTGATGACATACTCATTAGAGATGGTAATGTCATACTAATCACTCATACAGTCTCTACACAACTCTCTTCCTCTCACAATTCCTTACAATTAAATAATGTTCTATGCTCATCACACATTTGAAAAATTTACTATCAATTTCTAAATTTTGTAAGACTAACAACACCTCCATTGATTTTTTTTCCTCTTTTTTTAATCAAGGATTTGAATACGGGGGCATCCCTGGTCCGTGGCCGGAATAAAGCTTGTGTTTATGAATGACCATCTCTTCCCTTATCTCAATAATAACCTACTTCTCCTCACATGCCCATAATTGGCAATAGAGACTTATAGCACCACATACTTGGTCACCCATCAAACAATATTCTTTGCAAATTTTCCATTAGTTTTTCATTTTCTACATCTGATGCAATTCATTGTGACTCTTGTTTAAGTAATAAAAGTCATCAACTTCCTTCTGGAATAAATATCATTCCTTGTTCCTCTCCTCTGGAAGTTGTTTACACAAATGTTTAGGATCCAGCCTCATCTCTCTCTTTTGATAATTTTAGATATTATGTTAATTTTTGTTGATTATTACACCAAATATTCATGGATGTATCCAATTCCCAAGTTACTAATGTTTTTATTAAATTAAAAAATCTAGTGAAACATTTTTTCCAGACGTCAATCAAATCCATTTACTCCGACAGTGGCGACGAGTCTAAAGGCCTAACTCATACACTTTCTCAATCTGGAATTCAATATCTGCAATCCCCACCCTATACGCCTCAGCTTATTGACAAATTTAAGAGAAAGCATTGCCGTGTTGTCGAAACAGGACCTGCTCTTCTTCACCATGCTTCCTTGCCCATCAAATATTAGATTGCTGCCTTCCAAGCAGCTGCATACCTGATCAACCGCATGCCCACTTTTGTTCTTCAGTTCAAATCTCCCTATGAACAATTATTTCACCAACTGTCTAACTATAAAAAACTCAGGGCCTTCATTTACTTGTGTTACCCATACTTACGTCCTTATGCTCCTACAAAACTTCACACACAAAGAATATCCAGATCATGTGTGTCAATTAAACAAAGTCATCTATGACCTATACCAAGCACTAAGAGCCTAGAATCATGGATTACAATTCTATCTTCTTCAACAAAAGTTTCATAATTCAGTCTCTGATAATTCCTTGTTCATCTTTCATAATGGTTATGTTCTCATCCATTTGTTAGTCTATGTCGATGATATTATTATCACCACAATAACCCCTACGTAGTTCAACAATTTATTACAACCCCCTCTCCTAAATTCTCTTTAAAAAACCTTGGCCCTCTTCACTACTTTCTTGGGATCGAAGCTAAAAGAACATCCCAGGGACTCTTCTTGTCTCAACACAAATACATCAATGACATCCTTCCCAAAGTGTGTATGCTTGATGCCAAACCAATGATAACTCTCATTTCCAACAAAACCAGCATAAAGCTACATGATGGCACTCCCAGAATAGATGCAACACAATTTTGACAAATTATTGGCTCACTTTAATACTTTTCTCTTACTCGACTTGATGTTTCTTTCTCCGTAAATAAACTATCTCAATTTATGCACAACCCCTCTACTATACATTGGACAATCGTCAAACAAATCCTCCGATATCTCAAAGGCATCGTACATCATGGAATCCACCTCAGAAAAACTACAAATACATATTTACATGCATTTTCATATTCTGACTGGGCTGGCAATTTAGATGATCTTACATCCACTTCAGTTTATGTTGTCTTTATTGGAAGCTCGCCTATCAGTTGGTTTTCCGAAAAAACAAAACCATTGCTTGAAGTTCAATTGTAGACGAATATAAAGCCATTATCAAGATCGTTGTTGAACTTAAAGTATTACTAACCTTTCGCAAGAACTCAATCAACCTGTCTCTTCAACTCTAACCATTTACTGCGACAACATTGGTGTCACTTATTTATGTCGTAATCCTATCTTCCACGCCCGTACGAAATACTTCGCATTAGACTTTCACTTTGTAAGAAATCAAATTCTACAACAACGATTACAAGTTTCTAATGTTTATACAAGTGACCAACTTGCTAACTCTCTCACAAAAGCTGCATCAAAAAAGCAATCTCTATTACACAGGTCTAAGATTGACATCCACAATGAATGCATAATCTTGTCCGGGCATGTTAGAATGATTCTTTAAGCGTGATAGATCATTTCTCAGTTATTACTACTATCTATTTTGTTAGCTATAATTGAAGAATATCTCAACTTATTTTAGTTTGTAAACTTCTATATATACTCTGCACATTTTGTAAATCAGTCATCAATTTAATAAAAAACTATTATTACCTCTTCATTCTCATCCTCTTTACAAAACTCAACTCTTAATCAACTCCATTTCGTACCTACTTCACGAAGAATCTAGATCATCAAACTTGAACAACGCACGCACTTAAAACAACCTGTGGAGCTTCAAAAGGAATCTTTCTCAAAGATCTTATCAAACATAAGAGTGACATAATTTCAAGTGTGTACGAAATTGTGCAAACATATCAAGGAAAGGGGATCAGAGAATCACGTCCAAAGTACTTCACAAACTTCAATTCTTGAACGTTAGGGAAACTCGAGGGAAGCGAACGATTCAAGGCTCCATAATTCATAAGTGTCCTTATGTCACTCCTTGTTGAGTTTTAGGGGGCGTTTGGTTTGAGCACATGGTTGGGTATGGATATAGATATAATAGTAGAAGGGAATGAGAATGGGTATGAAAAATAAAAAATGATGTTTGGTTTGTAACTTGGGTTTCTGTATT
>JANSVB020000195.1:7106624-7118554 GCA_025504935.2 Erythroxylum haughtii
GTCAGCGACGTGCCCTTTTATTCGCAAGGAATATGATTGCTTAAAGTACGGTCGTCCTGATCATCTCTATCTCCAATATAGATGGGAACCTACAGGATGTGAATTGCCAAGGTAAAGTCCAACTCTTCTTCGTTTTTCTTTCCAGGTTTTTGTGGCCATATGCATGAATTAATCTTCTCATGTTCAAGCTTCTGCTAGTCATTTAGTGCTCACATGAGCTTGTTTTTGTTCAACCTTTAAATATCAGAGAAGAGATGTTGTATTTTTCTCTACTTTTCCTGTGATCAGCGTGACAGATCGGTGGTTCTTTATTTCTGGCTGTTGTTTCATGCCTTTTTTTTCCAGGATCTGGTGTGCTTTTGAGCTGTATGGCTCTGGCCCCCACCTACCAATCATTACTTTCACGATTTCTCTATCCGTAATTATGGGCATGTGTTAATGATGGATCTTGGTATGTTTAGAAATAATCCATGATAGATCTTCTTTCCCTGACCATAACTTCACAGACTCTGCTTTTTGGTGCATAGGATAGGAATCTTGAGCTGTTTTCCTGCGGTGACTTATGCTTAATGTTTTGCAGGTTCAATGGTCAGGATTTCCTAGAAAGATTAAAGGGCAAGAAGATTATGTTCATTGGGGACTCTGTAAGTGTTAATCATTTCGAATCCTTGTTATGCTTGCTTCATGCGGCTGTGCCTGATTCCAATATCACTAGCACGACCGAGAACTCTACAGTTACAGTGACGTTTCAGGTAAGTTAGTTTCTGACACAAACATGAGAAGAATTACAGTAGTATACATGTCCTGACACGACTAGGATTTAATGTTGTCAGGATTACGAGGTTTCAGTAATGATGTTCTTAAGCCATTACTTGGTAGACATTGAAGAGGAAGAGATTGGCAGGGTTTTAAAGCTAGACTCACTTAAAAATGGAGTCGTATGGAAGGACATTGACGTTTTGATATTCAACACTTGGCTTTGGTGGTACCGGAGCGGACCCAAACAACCGTAAGAGCTCCTAAAAACCTTCAAAAACTGAGACATATCAAGCTAGATGTACTTGCATATGATTCAGAAAATTGGGCTTTTCCAACTTTCAGATGGGACTATGTCCAAGAAGGTGACACCATTGCCAAAGACATGGATCGAATGGTTGCATTTCGCAAAGGTTTAACAACATGGGCCAAGTGGGTTGATTCTGATATTGATACAAGCAAAAGTAGAGTCTTTTTTCAGGGAATTTCTCCTTCTCATTACAAGTAATCTCCATCACTTAACACCCAAATATGATTCTCATATTTTATTATTATCATTATTGGTGATTATTTACGAGGTGTTTTAGGAAAATCTCAATTAGAAAAAAACACATTTAAATCATCAATTCTCAAACTAATTCTTATTTGAAACGGATAGATTTTTTACCGGAGGCAAAACTCTGACTCAATAACTCTCATACTAGGATTTAGGCTGAGGTTCTAATTTTGATGAATTGTCTAATTCATGTTTCACGACAGTGGCAACGAGTGGAATGAAACAGGAGTGACGAACTGTGGAAACGAGACTCAACCTGTCAGTGGATCAGTATACCCTGGTGGTTCACCGTTGGCATTGAGTGTACTGGAAGATGTGTTAAGTAAAATACAGAAACCAGTCCATTTGTTGAACATAACAACTCTTTCACAGCTAAGAAAAGATGCACATCCTGGCTCTTACAATGCCTTCAGGGGCATGGATTGCACTCATTGGTGTATTGCTGGACTTCCTGATGCCTGGAATGAGCTAATCTATGCAGCTTTAGTATTTGATTATTAGGAGAGAGTCTGCAGATTAATAATTCATTCTCATTTTAACGATCATGTAAAGTATTTTTAACTCGTTCTTAATTCAATAATAATAAAGTAATTAAATTTATTATTAAGCTTCTTTTAATTACTTTTTTAATTGAAAATTTATCTAAATTTAAATTATATGTAATTAATAATTTATTTAATATGTATTTGAATAATAACGGTTCGGGCCAACCACTTTCGGCCTGTGATCTGATTAACTAGGCCAAAATCAGGCTGAGCTAAAACTGACATCTTGGTGTTTTTTATCTTTTCACTTTCAATTGAAAATCAATATTAAGCCAACATTGTTCTTTAACAAGGTTGGCAATGAATTGTGCTTTGAATCTGAAATTGTTTTTAAGTTTGTATTAGTAAGATAAGAAGTTTAAGGTTTAAAAAATTGAATCCGAATTAGACCATCATAAAATTAGTTAAAAATTAAATAAATTTAAAGAATTTAAAATATGATCGAACAAGATTGTCTTTACTTGTCGAAGAACTTGAAGCTCAATTGAAAAAATTAATTGTTATATAAAAATAATTGATTTATTTTTATTTACAAAAATTATTAATTAACAAAAATTGAAGAATTAATTAATAAATTGATCGGTTTTTAATAATAAGAGTTATTAAAATAAATCGAATTAAAAAATTTAAAACTAAACTAAAAATTTAGATGATTCAAAATTTTTACGATCAAACTAATCCGATCAATTAAATTTTTTAGTCATAGCAATTTTAATTTGATGTATTAATTCAGGTCCAAACCCAACAAATTTATAAGAGTTGAAAAAATATTATCAAGTTCGAATTTAGACCCAATCGAGCCTAAATACCTAAGTTTAAATTGGGTCAAATTAGGCCTGTTTCCTAACGTCAAACGGGTCAACTTGATTCGAATCGGGCCCAACCTAACATGCATCCCTTTTACCAAACGTTGCTTTTTTTTTTTTTTTTGAAAGATGCACCAAACATTCCTTGCTCACTCATGGAGTTTCATCTCCAACTGTTGTCGGCGGCTGCAAGTTGAATAGCCAAAACGTGACTTATTCAAAGGGAAGAAATGTGATTGTTCCTTTGAAGGAAAGATAACTTTTCTTGCTCCCAACTTCCGTAATTTAAAACCCTCAAGTGGTGATGACCACTGAAGAAAAAGAAGAAGCTTTCTTGAAGATGCAGCAATAAACTCCAATGCAGCAATAAACTCCCAATATATGTTGACCCTTCTGTAGGAGAAATCAGTAGTTGATAGTTTCAGGGGAAAAAAAATGGTTTCATCTTCTACCTACAGTACTCTCTTTGTTCTTTCCTTCACATTATCAGTTGTTTTTCCCATTACAGGAGGTGTTTTCTACGAAGAGCTAACGGAAGCTATATCCATGAAGCTCGTGGAGAAGACAACACACCTCCATTTCTATTTCCACGACGTTGTTAGCGGCAAAGATTCAACAGTTGTTCGAATAGCTGGACCACCCGAGAGCTCAGGTACAGGCTTTGGCGATACCATGATGACAGACGATCTGTTGACTGAAGGTCCTGAGCTTGGTTCCAAGATCATGGGAAGAGCTCAAGGTATGTACGGAGTGTCTGCACAACATGAACTGTCCTTGTTAATGGTCATGAATTACGTGTTCACTGAGGGTAAGTACAATGGAAGTAGCATTAGCATTCTTGGAAGGAACCATGTACTCGATGACTCCAGAGAAATGCCCATTGTTGGAGGAAGTGGGCTGTTCAGGCTTGCTCGCGGATATGCCTTGGCACATACAGTTAAACTTGACATGAAAACAGGAGATGCTGTTGTTGAATATAATGTCTATGTCTCACACTACTGACCATAATTTATGAATTGTTACTTGTAAAATTTAAATTTTATTTGATATATATTTGAAAAGTATTAATTTTCTAAATTTAATCTGATAATCAGATTTATATAAATAGATCTGAACTTGAACTGGAGTCTTACTAGGCTTGGATTGTTAGAATTTACAATAGACCTATGGGCCCATACGAGAAGGAAAGTTAAACCACATACAAGTCTAAGTGAAGTTTCATTCTAAAACTAATTGGTGATAGGTGGAGTAGTCCACTAAACTTATATGTTAGTCTTCTTTCTTCTCTTTCTTCGATGTGGGACAAATTTTTTACTTTATATTTCAACACATCCCCTTCACGTGTGAATCTAACACATGACATAATATATCATTCCGAGAAGTTAACGACTAATATAAGAACAACCTGCTCTGATACTATGTAAAGTATTGAGATAACAGAGAAACGTATCAGAAACGAAGGAATACGTTTCTCTGTTACCTCCTTCCTTCATTTTTTTCCCTTCTCTGTTACCTCAATACTTGACATGGACCTAACCCGAGCTATTCGTACTTTCATTTTACCAATTCTGTGTCTATTCTCCACTCATCCAAAGTGAAATAACCAATGCTTTTGGTTAAAGGAACTGAGATGAGCAGGCACGCGAGCATGTCTGAGCCTCTCACGAACTTTGGCAACATTGCATCTTCATGATTATGAGTTCGACTTATACCACCTTTGCTCTGTATAGAAACCAAAGAATCATAGTCTGGTACAAACCATCATTTCTCTTTCGGTTGGATAGGATCCTCGTCTAACAAGTTATTCGCATGTTTCTCAGCTCGATTCCAACCAGTCTTGCAGGACATTAAATGACTTTTCATAAGTTTTATAATTCAACTTATGTCGGAATGTCAGGCACTCCTATAATAATTGATCTTTGCAACATCGAAAACACTCCTCACATCCTATAAATAACCTCTTCCACTCTACCATCAATCACAAAAGCAAACTCAGCTAGAGGACTGGTCTCTAATGGATTCTTTTAAAACTCTCACCCTGTTCTTTTTGTATCTCATCGTCTTCTCTACATGTTTCATCAGAATCAATGGCATGTTCTCTGATCAGTCTCTGGTAACCATCACAAACCCCATGGAGAAAACAACCCACCTTCATTTCTACTTCCATGACAAACTAGGTGGCAAGAACCCAACAGCTACGCTAATTGCTAGAGGACCAAACACTACAGCAGGTAGTTTTGGCAGCACCTTTGCCATGGATGATCCGTTGACTGAAGGACCAGAGCCTAGTTCCAAGGTTGTAGGAAGAGCACAAGGCTTCTATGCTGTGGCTTCTCAGCATGAATTTGGGTTGCTTGTGGTGTTCAATTTTGCATTCTTAGAAGGTATCTACAATGGCAGTACCTTGAGCATTCTTGGTCGCAATTTAGTGCTTGAGAATATCAGGGAAATGCCAGTAGTTGGTGGGAGTGGTGTTTTTAGATATGCTCGAGGCTATGCATTGGCTAAAACGTTTTCGTTTGCTCCCAGCTCGGGGGTGGCCATAGTCGAGTACAATGTCACTGTCCTGCACTTCTGATTAAGCTAAAAAGCTATCTGCAGTATTAGCTCTTTTCGGTTTTTGTTCTAGTGCCTGCCCGGCCGAATTCCGGATTCGGACTTTGTCCGTTAACTTTGTGCCGAGCCAGGCCTTCTAGTTCTGGTTTATTGTGTGTCTGTGTTAAAATGGAACAGCTTCCTCGTTTCAGTGAAACATTATGCAATTCTAGCTTAAAGCTAACATTAACATGTTTTTACAGGGCAATGGGAAAAAAGTTTAAAAAGAAAACAAAGCACAAACCTCACACCATTGATGATCTCTTAATCGAAAAACAAAGCACAAACCTAACACCATTGATGATATCTTAATCGAAAAACAAATCACAAACCTCACACCATTGATGATCCCTTAATCGAAAAACAAAGCACAAACCTCACACCATTGATGATCTCTTAATCGAACCTTCGAAATCTCCATGCTGAAACAGAGAAAAGGGGTCTATCTTTCCTGCAAATTACCACGCATCCATTCTCTTCTTTGACATTGTAACCATCATATCCGTTGCTCTGCAGAATCCTGTTAGCTTGAAACATACCATGGAAACTCAGAGGAAGCTTCCCAAATCCAGCCAACTCAAGCCTCAGAATCCATTTCTCCAACTTTTCATGCCTCTCCTTTCTGTCATTTCCCTCACATGCGATTATGTTCTTAATCTCTTCTCCAAATAGCATCTTCTCAACTTTCTGTCGCTCTACAGATGTTCTTGACACTGTAGACTCCAAGCAGTCAAAAAGTGCAGCATAAAAGTTCAATGCTTCTTTGACCCTCTCCATTAAAGTAAATCCATTATGATCTGATTCCTGCTCAGTTATAACCATCAACTTTGGAGAAAGACCCCGAATTGCAGTCAGAAATTTGTCCATCTTTGGAGAAGGAGGTAGAGATAATGGTGATAAAGCTGAATCAGGACTTGGGTTGTAAAGATGAGACTTATCTTTCTTCAACCAATCACCTAAACTTCGATGGTTTGGATTCATCTTGGTGGGTTTAGAACCTTGGAAACTTGTTGCAGATGGTGATTTCATGTTAAACATGTCGTTGTCGCATGCCAAGAGTGCATGAAGCTTGAGCACAGAAACGACAGCTAGAGCTTCGCCGCTTTTAACACGCAAACTTTCAGGATCAAGATTCTCCAATTTACTCACTACAGGACTGAACTGGAATGGGATGTTCAACTTCTCAGATTCTTCTGTCAGTCGAATAGCCATTTGGTCCAAGACCTCCTTTTGCTGGTGGATACCTGTAATTCTCAGATGTGGTGGCCCTTCTGGTCTTTCGTTTAGTAGTTGAAGCAGATTAACCCATTGTGCAGGCTCAAATGCATTTAGATCAATAATATGAACCATTTTCTCCCCTTCCATTGCTTCTACAATAGCCCGATTTGTGATCACATATGTGAGCTTGAGAAATGGGCATAGCTCAAAGAACAATCTTTGAACAAGGATTTGTTCAGATACCAAACATAGTTTGGTAGAGTTCAGGGCTTTGTGCAAACCAGGCCAACCTTTAAGCAGACGATCTGCGAGTGCCTCCGTGAAATAAGCAGCGATCCGTTGCACAGTATCACCGTCAGGAGACGCAAGCTGAGACATATGCTCTAGCCCAATACTAGCATTCTCAATACTTCCTGAAGCAACATGGTTGGCACAAGCATGAAGAAGATGGATCAAATACAAACCCCTTTCTTCAGATTGTAGCTCCCTTAGCCATGGATATGGTGATAATCCTGAAGAAGGTGAAAACCAGGGAAAGAACTGAAAAGGTGATGATGAAGTCACGGATGATGATCCGTCTCCCTGAATCATTTTCCACCATTAATGATGAGATCTAGGAATCAATACCCTGGGAAAAACAAACATTAGCCCTGAACCAGATCAAATTTGAGTAATTGGTACTACTAGAACTAAACAAATAGAGATCTAAGGGTGCATAGTAGCTCACAAACAGAAGATGAAAAGTTAATAAAGAACCCCTTTTTAGCTAATCTTCAGAAACATGATACTGAAAATTGCATGAATCAGATAACTCAGAAAACAAATCCCATCTGTTCTTTCAGACCATCCATCTTAAAGCTTTTCTTGATAGGAGACTCCAATACAAACTCGTAGTATCCTTTTTCCCAGCAGTTTCTGTGCAACCAAACAAAAAGAAACCAAGAAAAGAAAAAAGGGTACAAAAGAACAGCAACTATCATCACAAAAACAGACAACAATCTTCTTAACAACTCAAAAGCAACTTCGACCAGCAACTATCATCACAAATCAAACAACTCGTAGAACATAATCAGAAAGCGAAAACGAGGAACTAGCGGAGAACGTCCACCAATTTACAACCTCAGCTATAAAAACTAATTGACACCCGAACTTGCTAAGCACAAACAGAGACCCACCCTGATGAAAACCATGGATCAAGAGGTATGACACCAGATGAGAACTAAAGGTGTTGTGTTTTAAGGACAATCCATGGCTGCGTTAGCGACAATACAAACAGTTGTCTTTTGTCGTCATTTGTGTGTTCTTGTCCTTAGGAATGATCAGAGGGAATATGGAATTTCTTGAAATTCAAAGGCATCCAGATTTTCTCTCCATAGTACGCAACTGTTTGTTGGTTTCCTTCAGTCCCCAAGAAAACATTTTGTTCTTTAGCGTCCACTTATCCACAGTTCGTGTTCTTTTGCCAGTAAACAGTGCGGATGGGAATGAGAAGTTGGCCAAGTGGCAGTGTTCTCTAGCTCAATAACAACCCAAGCATGCCCCAAAAGTACAAAACACCGCCTCCTTACCTCAAGTTGATGGCTTTCAATGGCGGACTTGGCCTGAGTCAACGTCCAAAATTTTGATTTCATTAAAGTTCAGATATTTAAAAAAAATTAGTTGGTCACACACGAGTAACTGAAATTTGAGTTCATCAATTCTTATAATTACATTATTTTTATTGAAATTTGATAAAATTTTGAATAGCTTGACCGTGTAGATTGGATACTGTCAAAAGGTCCAACCCTGAGTTAAAGAAAAGAGTTGAATTTAACATAATTCAATTTAATATTATCCTTAATTATGATAAAAATATTATTCATTTTAATTTAAAAATATGATTAATTAAAAATAAGAATAAACTAAAATTTGTAAATATTATTTAAATTAATGTTATTAATTAATATTAGATTTCGACTCAATTTATAATTTATCACTTTCTTTAATTATCATTAAAAACGCACTTAAATTTAATTCTAAAGAAGATAATAAATTATAAAAAATTATATACATTGAATATAAATGGATTTTATTATTTAATTTTAAATTGTAAAATTTAAAACAAATAAATTTTAATAATAATTCGTTTCAATCCTTTTAAACAACTTACTTTGTAACGAGAAAAAAGTCCTACAAGATAATAGTTCGAGTTGTGACACTCAGCCTGAACTTAAGTTCAATTAAGTTTAGATGGTTCGAAGCTCGATTAAACCTGTCATAACTCAAAATTTTAAATTTTAAAATTTTAAAAATGACATTAATTAGTTTAAAAAAAATGATGTAGCTTGAGCTGGAAAATTTTGAAAAAAAAAGCCTACATAGAGTTCTTGAGTTCTAATGAAACCCTTTGTCTCCATTTGGTTATTGATTGATTAGTTATTTTTTAACTGATTGACCAAAATCATTTGATTAACTTTATCAAAAATTTATTTAATTTGTTTAATTGTTGGCTGGTTGGGTTAGCTGAGTCAACCCAACCAACTAAATTGTGAAAAGTTCCAAATGTGGAGTATTTTGAATCAAATAGGTGAATTAGTTGTTTAGCAATTACCATTCTACCCTAAATTCTTGGCTACTTTTTGTTATTATTTATGTTATTTTGAACTATTGCTAGTCACGGTGCTTATGGGATGACTTAATTAGTCACCCCTATGACTAGTCACAAATTGGGGTAGTCTTGGTGCTCTACAATCAGGTTTAGATTTTGTTGTTATTATTATTATTATTATTATTATTATTATTATTATTAAATTTTATTATTATTATTATTGTTGTTATTATTATTATAATATGTTTTATATTTTTATTAAAATTATAAACTTAATTTTTATAAAATTAAATATATAAAATATAAATTATTATAAGAATATTCAACGAAATATTAAAATATATAATATTTATACCCTTATAATTTTTTTTAAAATTATATCCTTATAAGTTATTTTATACGTAAATAATTAATTTATCAAACATCAAATGATAAATAACTAATATAATCTATATATCAAATCTGGTGATATAATCAAATATGACAGCTAACAGCTAATAATGCAATATTGTAATTCGAAGGGGCATTGGTACGCAAGGACGTTTTCGTTTAGTACTTTCTCGTTTGTCTCAGGACAAAAGGGAGTTGTCCGAAACGCCAAAAGCAGACACAAAACTACATAGGACTGTTTGAGTCATTGGTCGGAGTTCTTGGAGAATCTTAGCTCATTGCCTTGTTAACAACTTTGAATTATTTAAATTATTTTATAATTAATTATTATATAGATAATAATTATTATATAGAAATAATTAAATTATAATTTAATATTCTTTTTATTGTAATAATTATCAAATCTTTACTTGTGGATTTCATTTCATACATTAATCTTGTGAGTGACGCGGTGTTGAGCTAGTGGCATACCAACCAACATCATCGTTACTGCATAAGTCTGACATGCCTGATTATACTTAGGCTTAGATTAGAACTTGGAATTGTCAAATTTAGTTCCGAACTTGGTTCTTGTAGTTTTCTCTTTCGAGGGATTCTTTCAACTCGGGTTTAAACTAAGTATATGGTTTTTCTAAATATTGATAAGCATCAAACAAGAATATTATCTAGCAAACAATGTCAGAGAGCAACAGTGCCTTAATATTTTCTAAAATGGCTTATAATGAAACTACTTCTCAAATTCCCTAACTTGTCTTACACGATTCTCCATTCCTGGCTCTGTCTGGTACTCTTGGTCGTATAAGATAAAACATACGGTTTGAAAAAAACCGACAATTTATTAGTTTTTATAAATAAAAATTAATTAATTAATTTTTTAATTAAAACTTTAAATTTTTCGGTAGATAAAGACAATCTTCTTTAATTATATTTCAAAATTTTCAATTTTAATATCAGTTGAATCTTTTAAACTTTAAATCTCTTATTAGTCATAACCAATCAACTTATCCCTCCATAAGATAGAAATGGCAAAGTAGAACAAAGGAGCTTATTTTGCTTCATTAATTACCAAAAAAAAGAAGAATGTAGAATCAAAAGTACTAAGTGTCTGTTTAGTTGAACTTTTGGATAATAAATAAGTACTTTTTTTACCACAAAAAATTTTGTTTAAAAAAAATGAATATTTGGCTTAAAATAAAAAATCACTTTTTTAGTAGATGTAGGTTTTTTAGCAACTAAAATACAGCTTTTTAAGAAGTTCTAATTTGAAGCTCTTCAATAAAATACTTTTTCAAGTAGATTTTTCAAATTAATTAAAGAGTCTATTTTTTAGTCTCTTTTGTCATTATATTTTACACATAATTCTCACAATATCCACAAATACATCTTCATGTTTATTTTGAAATTTATATGATATTATTTGTTTTTATATATTTTAATATTTATTTTTAATATTAGTTTTACTTATGTTATAATCCATATAAAAAATTTTGTTAGATATATGGTTTAAAATTATATAATAATTAATATATTGTGCTTTGCATATTGTTTAATATATTTTAAATAATATTTATATGCGCAAATAATTTTTATTTAAAAATAGTTAATTGAAAATACTTTTTATTTTATGTTATCAAACAATTTACTTTATGAAACTCTTTAAAAAAAAATCTCATTTTTAAATGGTAATCTAACAATTAACTGACTTTTTAAAAAATATCTTCTTAAAAAACTCTACTAACAAAAACTTTACTAACGTAAATTCATCCAAAGAGTCACTAATTAACCGTTTTATCTTTATCTGTATACAATTGTTTGACTTAGTTTATGGTTAAGGACAGAATTTGGTCTCTTGCTATGAAAGTTAGTTCCTTGTCTTTACCAGCTATCGGTCTTAAGTAACAATGCATTGTGCTTTGTGCTCTGCGAGGGTGTCTTTTTCCTATCTCCTTCTGAAAAATTCAGACAAACTTGGAGGATTGCCTGTCTCCTTTTTCTCAAAATATTTTTATCATATTAAAGCTCCAGACAATATCTGAGGTTGTTAAATACAAATTCAGGCTTGTTGGGTCACCTGCTAAATGCCAATATTCGGCTCTTTAGTATATAAAAACGGCACTCGACAAGGTGGAAGATCGAACAAAGAAGAAGACAAGATTGTTTGGTACTTAGTCCTGTTGTAGGGTTTGGTCACGGGCTAGGAAGTTCCGGAAGTAAGACAACTTCGGTCAGTTTTAACTCCTAACGTGACAAGAACTTAGATTGTTAATAGGTTTGGCAAGAACGGACCTTAAGAAAGTTTCACACTGAGCTCAGATTTAGATCGAATCAATTTAAAAAATGATATTGTTTAAATTTAATATTATATTATATTATATTTAAATGAATAATTTAATTTAATTTAATATTATATTTAATTAATTAAAATGATGAATAGTTTGATTTAATCTATTTAAATTTGTAATTAAATTAAATTAATA
>JANSVB020000195.1:7140524-7155791 GCA_025504935.2 Erythroxylum haughtii
CTTTTCTCCACATCGAAAACATGCTCCCATCAATTTGTAGCACTCACCCCTGTGCAGCTTCCCACAATGCTCACATTAGGGGTTCAAGTTTCTGCTCCTCTCTGCTCTGCTATTTTCTCCCACTGAGGAGGCCTACACTGACACTACCCTTGATTGCTTGCTCTTATTAGTGGTGCTACTCAACTTGACCCTGAGTGCGGGAGCTCTTCTCACCCCTGTCCGCTATCAGAGCACTCACCCCTTTTCTGGAAGACTACTCTCTATTCTTCCTCTTCCTACTCACCTTTTGCTTGATATTCTCTAGCTTTTCAGCCTAGAGTGCAGCATCTACCAACTGCTGGTAGTCATAGAAGTTGTGAATAAGCACCTTCTCCTTGATCCCCAAATGGAGACCTCCCTCAAACTTGTGGCACTTATCTTCTTCATTTGCCACAATGTTAGCTGCATACCTGGACAACTGGGTGAACTTCAACTCATACTCGCTCACGCTTATATCCTTCTATGTGAGATTCAAAAACTCCCTGGCCTTCTCTTGGATATACACCCGGGAGAGATACTTCTTTCTGAACACATCCCTAAAATCTCTCCATGTCAGCATCAGAGGCACAGCCTGACTATGGGGCACTGATTCCTACCAGTGAAGTGCATCCCCCTGCAGTAAGCTAACTGCATAATCTAGCTTCTCTTCATTTGTACTTTTCATCTGCATTAGTACCCTCTCTGTCCTCTTAAGCCATGCTTCAGCCTCTTCTGGATTGGTGGTTCCACTAAAATCCACTGCTCCATACTTGCGAAGCTTATTATACTACCCGCACCTAACCACTAGAACTTGTGACCCTTGGCCCATAGCATAAGTAAGGGCCTAGGCAAAGGATTGAAAGAACTACAGATCCATAATAGGCATAGGAGGAGGAGGAGGCGGCACCTCGTGTTGCACACTAGGTGCCTCTGAACCAGGAGCAGATTGTGTCCCTGCATCTTGTGGGACATATGACTCATCTGTGCTCCCCTGACGAGAGCTAGATCGAGGCAAAGCTCCTCGAGTTCTGTTCTGAGGCGGCATAATCACTCCTTTAACATAAAACCATTGAAAAAAATCTTTACTTCATGAAAAACAATTTTCAAAGTATGCAAAACGATCCAAATCATATAAAACGGTTATAAAACAATTTCAAAGCATGTGAAACAATTTAAAACAATGCAATTAGTTCATTTAAAAAGAATGCATATACATGGCATAACTCAACCTACCCATTTAGTACTTCTAAAACCCCCAAACCTGATCCTACACCTAGACCTAAACCTAGTCGCTCTGATACCATAAGTGTTGGAAACCTACCCCTACGAGTCATGTGTCTGACATCCTACGTGACATCTGGACGTGCATTCCACAAGGGAGGAATTCCACACCAAGCCAAACCTCACCCAAAAAGCACCCAAATCACTTACTTCTGAATAGATTGAAAAATTTTAAAGTCTTGGATCCTAAATTGAGAATTAATTCCTTCAGATAAGTTGTAGCTCTAAGTCTCTAGTTTGTTCAGAACTAAAAATCACCTCATTCGGATCTCTACAGATCGAGATATCACCAAAATACGGAAGCATGTTCAGATTTTCTCAACTGATCCTCTCACTTTGATTCAATTCATCTTTTTAAAATTAATCTAAAAAGCCATAATTTTCATAGAGAGGTAGAGGAAAGTCTTAGGAATCCCACACTTCAAAATCAGGTCAATCGGAGGTCGGACAGAAAAGCTATAACCAAAAGAGTGGAGAGAGGTTGGGTCAGGGGGAAAACCCGACAATAGTCGACTGGTCGAAGAGTATTAGTCAACTAATGCAAGTAAAAACATGACCATTAGTCAACTGGTCGAAGATTATTAGTCGACTAATGCAAGTAAAAACATGACAATTAGTCAACTGGTCAAAGACTATTAGTCGACTAATCCTATAATGATTGATGGGAAACTCTTTGTCTTTCTTGTTCCGACATCCCAACTTCCACAATTCATAACGTTTGACCCAGAATTTCACAATTTGCAAATTTAGTATCAATAGAAAGTTAAAAAGAAGCCATATTGCATAATAGATGATTGAGTCTTCCAAAATCATTCATGGAATTCTTAATTCACAAATCCAATCTGACAAGGAAACAGCCAATGCTAGCAACTTTTTCGTCACCTTTTACCTCTTCCCTTCCAGAATCCGCAAAAAGCCGTATTCAGTGAAAAGAAAAAAAGAGAAGTTCCTTATTCTTCCTATTTGAGCAAAACAAAAGTCGAACTGTACTCAACTTTGAATATAATCAATGTCAGGAACTGATAAGAAACAATAAAAAGAAGATAATGCTGCTCTTCCACCCCACTCCCTGATTGCAAAATCTAGCATCCTTTTCTGAAGATATCCCACTAGCTCTTAGTAAAACACCTCATGATTTTCTATTTTCCCACTATAAGGCTGTTGACAATTAACAGTATAACAATCATCAAAAGCACTCTCAAGATATCCCAACCAATATAAGCTATCATCAAAAGCACTCTCAAGATATCCCAACCAATATAAGCTAAGCAAGAAGTTCAAAGACCCAAGATAGGTGTCTCATTCAAAGAGAACACAACCCTCAAAGCATTAAACACCGATATGATCACCAATTGCAGAGCCCTAAACCAAGCTCCAATTCCCTCCGTAGAGAACAATTTGTCTGCTAATAATTCAAGAAAGAAACTTTACCACACAAATGCAACGTTTTTCATGAATATCCCACAACCACCATCTTCGACAACTTAATGGCTTAATCCCAACCCCAAGTCCCTGTTTCACACGCATCAACAATCAGCAATCTGTTAATAGAAAATCCGTTTTTGAATTAACTCAAGTAGCTTAATTTTCTCTTACCTGAGACTTTACCATTAAGGATTGGCGCCTATTGTTGCTCCATGAAACCACAAACAGCATGAAACAGGCGTGAACACCTTCTCTACTGTGAGGAATCCGTTACTAGCGACCATAACAGGATCAATTCTCTCGGAGTGAAACTGATTTCCTGCTTCCTGAAGACATTTTAGTTATCGGCTACGAAGCGAAGTGTATTGTTCTGATGATGTCTCCGCAAAGCCAACAGGTTTCGCGGCAAGCGAAACGATTTCGCCTTTGGGTCCTGTTTGGACGCTGGCCTAAGGTTAAATTTGTACTGGTGTGGGCTGGCCTAATCTCGGGTTTAACTTTCAATCTGTGGACCTAACATCAAGTACCTAAGCCCATAGTACTTGATTCAAAATATTTTTTAGACTATATTTTTTAATTATCTTATTTATGTATTTTTTAATGAATTGATTTAGATTTATTTAAATTAAGTTTTGACTAAATTAAACATATTTTTATTTGAGAAATTTTAAAATTGACTCAATTAAAAATTAAAATTAATTTACACCTATTCAAAATAAGTTTCGATCAAACTCGAAAATAATTTAATTTAAATTTTTTAAATTTGACTCAATAATATAATTTTAGAATTTTTATATATATTTAAAATTTAAATAGGGATAAATTTTTAATGAAATGATTTATACATTTTCAAATTAAGTTTCAACTTATATGATTACGACGACGACAACATCCAACAGAAATTTTACTCATGCGAAGTTTGGAAAGATTTAGTAATACGTAACCTTATTCTTAATTAGTAAAGAGGCTCTTTCTAAATGACTCACATGAGTTTCAACTTAACTCACATAGAATTTAATTTGAAAATTAAATTAAATTCAATAATATGAGTTTAAACCTCATATTTTTGTAAAACATATTGTTTTAAGTGAAATCAAAAACTTTTTAACTTATGAGTTAAATGAATTTAGAATTAAATTCTAGCTTGAAAGAGTTGGCCAATTTGATTATTATAAAATAATATTATTTATTTAAAGGTCAAATTTTAAATGACTCCATTATTTGAAAATTTTAAACTCAATTAAACTTTAAAGAAGAAAGAGGCAAACTAAACTCGAGTCCAGGATGACAATAGATTGTAGCGGGCCAAATCTTGCTCAGGCCCAAGCCCTAATCAGCCCAAGAGAATTAGGCCTAAACCTAAGCTCAATCAAACCTGAGCACAAGTCCAACACGACACAAGGCGGCCAAACTTGAGCTTTAGCCCGATTTGGCTCTATCCGACAAGATCTTTTTGCAATTATGTGAAGCATCAAATTTAGTCGAACCTGACCTTTTGACATCAACCCAGAACGACACAAGCTAGAACCAAACTCAAATACCATCCCTACTCGAGTCATAGGTCATCCAGCTCAGTCCATTACCTTCTCTGCTCAGCCTGACCTTGACTTATTGATTTTGGGGTGGAATGGGACAAGTTAGAGTCAGACTCAAACGCGATCCCTACTCAAATATTATCCCTCAAATACTATCCCTACTTGAGTGATAGATTGCTTGACTTGTTCCGTTACCATCTCTACTTAGTCTAGCCTGCCTTCATACTCAGTCATCTTAGGACTTATTCATTAACTTCGGGTTAGAATAGGCCAAGTTGGAACCGGACTCAAATACAATCCTTGCTTGAGTCATAGATCATTTGGCTCGATCCATTGACATCTCTACCGAGCTTAAGCTAACCTAAATTTCAGTCAATTTAGGTCTGACTTATTGGCTGTGGATTGGAATGGCCAATCTGAAACTAGACTCAAATAACATCCCTACTCGAGCCATTGGCCGTCGGTCTTGGTCCATTGCCATCTCTGCTCATATCTTATAATTGAATGCGCCAACGACTAAAGTATCAAAGTTAGTTGGACGTTCCAGCTAATAACTTTCCCCGTCAATAACGGCTCTGTCTTCAAGAGAGAGCACACACTGACCCAACCTCATCACGCATTTTTACTTCATGTTTTGCTCCTTATACACTATCTCCGTGCTTCTCCTTCTTCATCGTCTCTGTTCAGTCACTACTTCCAAGAAACGTATCCCAAATTTTGGTTCTCTGTTGCCCTACTGTTTCGCTATACGAGGGCAGAACATTGCGCTATACTACTGTTTCGTTCCCTCCATTTCAGGACACTGTTTCTTATCAAGTGTATCATCAAGCTTCGTTCGTGTCGAGTTGGTATTGGCTACCCATTTTTGTATTTGGTGGGAGTGGAAAGTTTCTGACGTAACCGGGACTAAACACAACCCGCATCACCGTGTTGTGGAAACCGACAGACAGAGGGAGGTTGGTTTTACCTTCGGGTCCTTTTTGTTCGGCATTGTTTCGTTTCTGTTTGACTGATTTGGTGGGGTTAGATCACCAAAGTTGTTGACTGAGTTATCGAAGTTGGGTTCTTGACTTTTTTCTTCTGCGAGTTACTTATCTGGGTTCTTTTGCCTGCTTGATGCTAATGTATAAATGATTCGAACTCCTGCGGCGAAATAACCCATTTTAAAAATCGTCTTCTCTTGCTATGTGTTACAGCGTTTTGAAAGGTTTGGGTCAATGGTCGGCTGAGAAGGACTGGTTTGGTGACAAACTTCACCTGCATAATCTTTTTGGATTATCTTAAGGAAGGTATATATTGTTTTTTGCTTCCATACGCTTTGGTAGAGTTTGAAATTGGGTTGTTTTGTGGCATATAGTGATTGGTTAAAAACTGCTTTACTAGGACATAATAAAAGGGTTCTTGTGTTGGCATTGGTACTGAGCAATTAGTTTTTATTTGCCCAACGAGGAGTGTAATTGAGAGGAGAAGATGGTTGAGAATATTCGAGTTGTAAATAATGCTGTTTATTCAAATGGGTTAACTCAAAATTGTCAGAACTTGAATGGCTCCATGGAAGAAAAGCTTGATGAGCTTCGAGCCTTAATGGGCAAGGCAGAAGGTGATCCGTTGAGGATAGTAGGAATTGGGGCTGGTGCTTGGGGCAGTGTCTTTACTGCTTTATTGCAAGATGGCTATGGTCATCTAAGAGAAAAGGTTCTGATAAGGATTTGGAGGAGGCATGGCAGGACGGTTGATAAGGCCACTGCTGAACAGTTGTTCGAAGTGATAAATTCAAGGGAAGATGTCTTAAGAAGATTGATTAGGCGTTGCGCCTATTTAAAGTATGTTGAGGCAAGATTAGGTGACAGAACTTTGTTTGCAGATGAGATTTTGAAAGATGGCTTTTGCTTGAATATGATACAGACCCCTCTTTGCCCTTTGAAAGTCGTGACCAACTTGCAGGAAGCTGTTTGGGATGCTGATATTGTCATAAACGGATTGCCATCAACTGAAACAAAGGAGATCTTTGAGGAGATCAGTTGGTATTGGAAGGAAAGGATTACTGTGCCAATAATAATCTCTCTGGCTAAAGGTGTAGAGGCAGAGCTGGATCCGGAGACACGCATTATAACTCCGACACAAATGATCAATCGAGCAAGTAATATCAATTTCCTTTATTTATTTTGCATAATCAAGCATTTTATTGGTCCATTTACGTATGGATTTTGTACCTACTGTTGTTGTTAACATCGTGCTTTTCAGCCGGAGTTCCAATGGAGAACATTCTCTATCTTGGAGGACCCAACATTGCTGCTGAAATTTACAACAAGGAATATGCTAATGCTCGAATATGTGGAGCAGAAAAGTGGAGGAAACCATTGGCAAATTTTTTGAGACAGCCTCACTTTATAGTATGGGATAACGGTGATCTTGTTACTCATGAAATTATGGGTGGCTTGAAAAATGTCTATGCCATTGGAGCAGGTAGGATTTGCCTATTCATATGTTGAACTTGTAGATTGAATTAATTATTATGTCTAAACCTTGTATTGCTGATGGCTGAGTCTTGAAACATGAAATAGAGTGGCATTTTTCTTCCCCTGAACAATGTTAGGATCTTTTTTAGTTGATTTTCATCTGATAGTTAAGAGGGGAATTATTCATCCGATTATATCATTTGGAAATGGTATGTAGTCTTCAACAGGGTAGTCTTTTCCTTGCTGACGTCAAATCTCAAATTTACAGGGATGGTAGCTGCTCTAACCAATGAGAGTGCAACCAGTAAATCCGTGTACTTTGCACACTGCACATCAGAGATGATATTTATCACACATTTGTTGGCGGAAGAACCTGAAAGACTTGCTGGCCCGCTGTTGGCTGATACTTATGTTACCTTACTTAAAGGTCGTAATGCATGGTATGGTCAACAGTTGGCCAAAGGGGAGTTGACCCTTGAGATGGGTGATAGCATCAAGGGTAAGGGGATGATTCAGGTATTGATTTTTGCCTCTCCTATTTATGGTGAATAGGAATGCTCTAGCTTGTTAAACTATAATGATGCTTCTTCTGATTTGAACATTCCATGGATAAATCTTAGGCATTGATCATCTTTTAGTCATCTTCTCAGACTAATTTGATGTTTAACCTTGAAGAATCACTTAAGACTTCTACCACTGCCATTGCAGGGTGTCTCTGCAGTGAAAGCATTTTATGAGCTGCTTAACCAGTCTTCATTAAGTGTCCTACATCCTGAAGAAAACAAGCCAGTAGCTCCGGTTGAGCTTTGCCCCATATTGAAGATGCTATATAAAATTCTTATATCAAGGTATTTTCTTGCCTTTATTATTTCAAATAAATTCATTTGTTCATCTCAAAGATCACCTTATCCTTTTATTAGATTCCCTGCCTCAAGTCAAGTGGTGTGAACCTGACTTTGCATAAGATGCTCATCCATTCTTTTCAATTCATTGCCAAGTAAGGTCTAGAGGTGCACTCTGATTCATTTAATATTTTTGTCCGTTCAGGGAGTTTCGAGTGAAGGCCATCCTTCAAGCCCTAACAGATGAAACTATGAACGATCCAAGAGATCGTATTGAGATTGCACAATCCCATGTTTTCTACAGACCATCACTCCTTGGTCAAAAACCTTGATCACATAGGCATTCTTTTTTCCGTGGTCAACAACGTATAAATACATGTAACAAAATAGCAAGTTTGGATTTCGAAACTTCACAATTGGTTACTAAAAGCTCTGAGGTGGCAATCAAATATTGTTCCATCTCATTCCTTCATTTGTTGAACTTGGCTTTGTTTGCCAGCAAAGAAGCTTCCATTTTAGCTTACATGAGTTGCAGGTGTCTGATTTTAAGGCATACAAGTGATTGCAGTGAAGTTGCTGGGGAGCATGTAACTTTTAGACGTCTGAAATGGATGAAACTTTGTTGTATGGAATTAGAATTTTGGTCATGCTTCAAGGGTTTTAGGCCCTGATATTGTCTAATGAAACTCTGTTTTTACTGTATTGTATAAGCTCATTATTCAATTCCGAAATATGACGATTTAGGGTTAAAGCACTCTAGAATTGATGTTTTACATTAGCAGAGGATGAGAAGATTGTACGGTTTAAATGGTTATAAATAGAGAAAAAGAGATGAATGGAAATACTGGAGCCGATGGAGAAAGGCTCCTCAGACAAGTGTTCTATTTATATCAGAACAAAGAATCACGATTATCTAAGGATCAGAATTTGTAATATAATCCTGAAAATACTTAATAAACCTTTCTGATCTCGAGAAAAACACGAGATGTCATGAATTTAAAGACCCTGTTTAACTTCAAACATAAAATTTTCCTAAAGAGATTGTAATAGTGTAGAATTTATGGATGCACATGATGGTTCCAAGTTGGTCATTCCTGTGCAGGATGTTGCTTGAGAGATGAATGAAACACCAGTACATGGAGATCCATGAAAGGTCAAGGTGCCATAAGGTTTTGATGATCGAGATAAGTGTGATCCATCAGGTTTCAAGCCATTTCTGGGCCACTTGGAAGAGGTTGGTAACCATCATTTTGCTTCTGAACTTCACTGCATTTGCTTACTTTAACAGGAATGCATTTCAGGATCACAGCAACAGGTAAGCTTGCTGCTCCAATTAGGACACTGATCAACCATAACTTCCAGTTCAGGTGCACAGTACTAGCGAACGTGCCTAGCAACTCTACTATCACGATTTGAAAAGCAACTGTGGAGAACATAACACCCAAGAAAACCCAGCTCTCCAGGACACCTCTGAAGACATTTATCTTCTCCATATCTCGGCTATTTACTTCATTGAACACCTGATATAGAAGTAAAGATTAGCATTACTGAAACAAGTTAAAGGAGAAAAGCATATCATCTTGAGATTTAACTATGGAAACCTGGCAAAAAACGAAGGCGTTGAATATGACAGTGTTTAAGGTAATTGTAGCATCAGAACCGGAGAGCTTTAGAAGCCGTTTCCCATCAAATTGGAGGATCACAAGTACAATGATCTGATAAATGCTCTGTCCTATGATGTTCCTCCACATAACCCTGGTGATGAAACGTGCGTTCCTACCGATTGGAGGCCTTTTCATTAGTCCCTCATAAGGAGGCTCTGTGGCTAATGCCAATGCTCCGAGAGTGTCCATTATCAAGTTCACCCACAGCAACTGAACAGTGGTAAGCGGGGCATTCCCTGATCCATAGGTGTAAATTTAGAAACATATCATGAAATTTTCTTGCAACTGAGAGTGAAGTAGCATAATTTTCAGATTTCTGAGCAAGAACTACTCCAAGAGAAGGGAACTTTGAGAAGAAGAGGGATATGCACGAACCTGTGATGCATGCAGAAATGAAGTTCAGCATAAGAGCAACAACATTTACTGTTAACTGGAACTGTACAAACTTCTGAATATTTATATAAACTGATCGACCCCATTTGGCTACATTCACTATAGTTGAGAAATTATCATCCATTATGATCACATCAGCACTCTCCTTTGCAACCTGCAGGTGATGGTTTGAGAAAAAAACTGATATTGAAGCTTAGCTTAAGAATAAAACAATTCCAAGATTGCAAATTCAGAGATTTGAATAAACCTCTGTGCCTGCTATTCCCATAGCAAGACCAATGTCCGCCTCAGCCAGAGCCGGAGCGTCATTAGTTCCATCACCGGTAACAGCAACAACATCTTTAAACACATGCCTCAATTTGGTCACCAGTGTGTGCTTGTCTAAAGGTAAAGATCGTGCCATAACCTGCATTTCATAACTTAAGACATCTCAAGAAAAGATTCACTCAGTTAATAGAGATCACGAATGTTGAACAGTTGCCAAGACCTGAAGTTTTGGTATTATCTCTTCCATTTCCTGAGGGCTTTTTTTGCGAAAATCTGGCCCTTCAATTGCCAAACCATCATCTGTCAGGATCCCACATTCTCTAGCTATGGCTTTTGCAGTATTAATGTTGTCTCCAGTAACCATACGAACAGAGATCCCAGCCGCTAAACAAGTCTTAACAGCCTCCTTAACTCCAGGACGTACTGGATCCTTAATACCAACAACAGCTACTAGTGTGTAGTTATCTTCAGGAATACTATCACCAGTGTTTCCCATATCTTTAAACGCCAAGCACAGGGTTCTCAAAGCTTGGCAGGCAAACTCATTAATGGCATCTGATATTCTCTTTCTGTGTTCTTCAGATAACTGCACAGATTTACCATCATTACTTAAGACCTTGTCACACATTTTCAGAATTATTTCTGATGCACCCTTGCAGAATGCTCGAAACCCACCCCCATTTTGCAGAGAAACAAGAGTAGACATCTTTTTTTTGACAGAATTGAATGGTTCAACTTTTATTATATCAGATTCCCTGCGATGGATCTTGGAATCACCCCCCAAGAGTATTCCAAATTCTAAGATTGCTGTATCTGTTGGAGTCCCCAATATATTGGTCTTCCCATCTCTTCCTTTCGTCACCTCTGCACCAGTGTTCTGAAATATAGACTGCAAGAGGATGCCATACACTTCTTCAGGGAAAGAGGAGATCAGAACTTCTTTATTATCACTGCTTTTGACTGGTTTTATTTGGTCACATATCCATATTTTGCTTACCACCATATGATTTGTAGTTAATGTCCCAGTTTTATCTGTGCAAATGCAGTTAGCAGAACCCATTGTTTCACAAGCAGAAAGATGCCTCACAAGCGCCCTGTCACTCATCAATTTCTTCATTGCAAATGCAAGACTTAGTGTCACTGCTAGTGGGAGCCCCTCAGGAACTGCAACAACAATTATAGTCACTGCAATTGCAAAAAAGTTCAGAAGCTGCAGAACATCACTAATGGTCCATTTGGTAAGCTGATGATGATCAGCCTTCTCTATGAGAAATCTTCCGAGAAGTACTATGAACGTCATGGTAGCAAACACTAACCCAATTTTCCCAATAATGGTTGCAACCCCGTTAAGTTTCACCTGCAGCGGCGTCTCGTCTTCTCCGGTTTCGCTCAAAGTAGCCATCAACCTACCCCATTCAGTTTTCATACCGACTGCTGTTGCCATCATTTTTCCACTCCCATCTTGCACTTTGGTTCCTGATAGAAGAAAAGGCCTCTCTTTGCTTATGTTTACCGGATCACTCTCACCCGACAAACTGGATTCATCAATCGATAAGTTATTTCCCGATGTAAAACAACCATCTGCAGGGACAAGATCTCCAATTGATAGATGAACAATATCTCCAACCACCAGATCATAGATTGAAACCTTCTGTCTGCTACCTTCTCTAGTCACCTGAACAATTACATTCTTCTTCTCCTTATCCAACGCCTTAAATTGAAGTGATTGCTTGTAGTCACTGACTGCAGTCACAATGACTACCAAAAAAATGCAAAGTACTATTCCTAGCCCATCGTACATACCTTTTGGCCATCCTTCAGTGGCAATCCCTACTCCAATGGAGACAACAGCACACACAATAAGAATTATCAGTGTGAGATCATGAAGTGCTTCCCACACAAACATCCAAAAAGACCTTGGAGGTTTCTCTGCATATTGGTTATGTCCATAAATGTTTTGCCTGTTAGATATTTCCCTGGAGGAAACCCCCTGATCCAAAGACACGGAGACTCTTGTTGCTAATCCTTCAATCCCACCACAAGATTCCAAGCTCTTTATATCCTGGGTTCGAGCAATTGATGCAAGTTCTTCTGCTTCGATGGCAAAACCAGCTTGCATTACATTTTCAGAGGGCTTTGACTCTAATCGATTAACAGCTGCATCAAATAATAAAATCTGGTAAGATTTTGAAGATGAATTAACTAGTGATTTAAGCTGCTATAGATCATACCTTCAATGAAATGTAATGCTGCTTTCTGCACATACAGGGCTACACGAATCTTTTCCTGGAAAAAATGATGAACTTATGAGAGAACAGTTCCTGGTTAGATGTTGATTTAAACTACAGAGAAGCATAATCTATCTAGTTTTTCTTCCTTTTTTTTCTCCTGGAACATCGAACACCGACTCCTGACTTAGCATTTTTTCTGAAATTTAAAGTAAGTTGAGGTTTTGATCCCATCAGAATCCTGAGCCAAAGTACGTGAACCGACCCTTCAGAATATGTACACTAATCGTAAGTACACGTACATAGACATAAAACTCTGTAAACATGGGTTCATTATTAGAAAATAAAAAGCATTTCTCAGGTCTCCATCAATGGAGGAATTGGGAATAGATTGGTTGGGCTAATACTACTTGAGAAAAGGGAAAATGAAAGAAGACATGGCAACGTGGTCATCACGGGACAGAATTCTTTGTCCAATTTTTTGATATCTTATTCTGTCCCATGAATTTCAATTATTCATTTATGCAAGATTGTGTTTATTTATGCGGGATCTACGTGGAACTCACATAAATAAATAGCTGAGATTTATTAGACACAATAAGACATCATAAAATTAGACAGAAGATCTGGACTCGGTCGTTACTTCTATCACAGTTACTTCCGAGAAGAAATCCCATTTTCCTTCTCTTTTTCCTGTATCACTTTTACATACGTTAATGGCAGGTTCATATATACATAGCCATTTTCAGGAACTTTATCTGTATCTTTCGGAGCTGTGATATGCCTATGCTCTTAAAAGAAAACAAACTTAAAATCTAGCCAACATAGACAATATAAACACTGTTAACGGAAGACATACGTACGTTTATATTTACCTTTGCTAACTTATATCGGTATGGGTTCATCTCGTTTAACATCAACCACAAAGCAAGTTTTGACTGTTATTCTATAGAAAGGCTCTCCTAGTTTAATTGAGGTTGCCGTTTCAAACTCCCTTTATGTATGCAATAGTTTAAAATTTGAAACTAGAGTTTTGTTTCCTGCAAGAAATTTACCCGACTTGAGCAGGGATTAGTCTGAATGTGAATAGCTTAAAGGTGTTTTCCTATAATTAAGACCCTTCTAGTAAATCTGGCGAGCCACAAAAAAAAAAAGTTGAAATGTGGAAAACAATGTTCTCCATTTTTTCTTCCTCCGACGAACATGGATGCCACTAAATACCTATAATCTCTATTTTGAAAATCGGACCGGATCGACCGATTCGACCAGTGATCTGTCGGCTATCCGGTCCAGTTTATCCTTAAAAACTGATTCTCAATTGAACCAGTGAGAACAGGTCAAAACCGGTCATTTGACCGGTCCGACCACTGGCTCAATAGATTTTTTTTTTGGTTTTTCTGGTATTTTTTAATAATATTAATATTATATATTATTAAATATAATTATTGTATAACTATGATATCGTACCTGTTCGATCGGTGGTTGAACCGATCAAACCAATGACCAATAAAACTTCCGATTTAATGACCGGTTAAAATTTCAAAACATTGCCTATAACTCATCGGCTGTCATAGTAATTTCATCGAGGATGTGCCTTTCTATATATAGTGTCGGGATCAGGCACTTCTGTCAAGTTGACATCGTCAACTTTTCCAAGCTCTTACTGATAAAATTTATTCTGTAAACGAGTTAAGAGGTGGGGCTAGCTAGAAACAGATCTCTTACAGAAAATTTCCCGGAAAATCCACAATAACTTGCCGGGCAAGGAAAGAAAGAATTCAAAACTTATGACACTATTCAATTAATATGGTCTTCACAAAAGGCTTAGAAAATCAGTATTTTCCACTCTTAACTGCATTACGTTTCCAAGTTCAGGTCGTATTACGTAATCGTGAGTGATGGTTTCGTATTGACGCATAGAACTTTCTTATAAGTCCACAATATATACATCTTGCATGTTAATGTCAGTGAGGTTTCCATGAAAATTCATGCAAACTCTAATCTTCTCGTGTTTTGAATTTTTGAGCATTCCTTCCTCCTGTCGCTGTCCATGACACAAATTTACTGTTTCCAAGGTCGAAAAGGTACCAAATAACTCGTAAATTACGTGTTTAAGAAGATCGGGAAAGCTAGAGCAGATAAATACGAACATAAAGAATCAGATTCCTACACAAACTTGGAATAGTCGCTCAAGTGGTAGAAAGCCAATCTGACCTGAAGTTTTTTGCGTTTTCGTTCGGCCTCGGCTCGTTTGGCGAGATCTGCAACCATTCGAAACCTACGTCGAGGATTTTTGACGACAGAAACAGCGGATCTCCATTTCCTCAGAGTCTCCTCAGTCGGTCTCTTGGCTTCCAATTCGAAGTTTTCTCTCAAGTACTTCTCCATTATCTTCTGTTTTTTGCTACCTACGCTAGCTATCTACCTTGCTTGCTTCAATGGAGGACGATCTTGCGACAGGGAACAAAAAAGGAAGGCAGAGAGCTCACAACACGTGAAAACTAAGAAGAATATAATGAGAATCATTCAATATTGGGTTGGACATGAGACACGTTTTGTTACGAAGAAGAAGATTTCAAAGCCTTGGCCGTGAAAGGCGGGAATCGACTGAGACTGTGGTAGAGGACAAACAACGTGTTAAGAGTTGAGACTTGAGAGACCTTCTAGGCTTAGAGTGACCAAACAATATACATAAATTAGGAATGTGTCATGGGGAACAGTTTTTTCCCAATTTGTGACTACTATCGCTTCTTCTGAGTGTCCTTCTCTTTGATATAATTCAGCATTCAGCCAAGTTTTCTTCGTCAATCTTCTGGATCTAGGTTGGGTATATTGGGACAGTCTGTCGACTTGGGGATAGATCGGTCCAGTTGATTCGGTTTTCTTGACTATTTTATTAGTAATACAATATCAATTTCAAAAAAAAAATACATAGATTAGGAACGCAGGTAAGTTGGTAAGGGATTCTCTTGACTTAACTGAGGTCGTAGGTTCAAACTCTTCTTATGTATACAGTCATTTAAAACTTAGGGTCAGAGCTTTACTTCTCGCAAGGGACCTATCCGACTCTAGCAGGTATTAGTCTAAATGTGGATGGCTTAAAGATGTTTTCCCATAATTGAGACCCTCCTAGGATACCTCATGGATAACCAACT
>JANSVB020000196.1:38483-51122 GCA_025504935.2 Erythroxylum haughtii
GAATGATAATGAATATTATTATTATAATTATGATGGTTGATTAAGAGGAATGAATGATTACCATTACTATTGATAGTGGTTGGTTTGTAAAAAATATTGAAAAATAAAAAATTATTATATTTTAATTAATTAATTACAATATTTTAATTAATGAATCAATAATATTTTAATTAATTATAATGTATTTATTTATTTATTATATTTGAATTAATTATAATATAATTAATTAATTAATAATTATATTTTGATTAATTATATTTTAATTAATTAATTACAATATTTTAATTAATGAATTAATTAAATTTTAATTAATTATAATGTAATTAATTAATTAATAATAATATTTTAATTAATTATTTTTATTAATTAATTAATTGTATTTAATTATTAATTATTAATTTTTTAAATAAAAAAAGCCATTATTAAAGAATGATTTTCGTTCCTCTGTTAAAAAGAGAATTCAGAGGATTCCTCAAAAGTAAGATATTAAATTATTGTCCCGATAATCAACAACCAATTGCTCACTTTTTATTCCTTATAATTTTACTCCTTCTCAAGCTCATTAACCAAGTACCTCCTAAATTGATAAGTCTTTAACAACAAAAATTATTAAACTAAATCATAAAAAATTAATCTATTTAAAGTCTTTACTATTAAACCAACATAAATGGCTTGGCTTCGAAAACAATGGCCCAAATGATATTTCCTAGCTTCTCATATATGTTCTATTTGGCTTTAATCTATCTGTTATCCTATATCATGTCTTCCCAATTGACACGTTAAATTTTAAAATAGCGAAGATTGTCAATTCAAATACCGGTTCGGTTTACCAGAGAAATTCCAACTCAAGTCCGAACCAACTCATTGCAAACAAGGTAGAAACAATACCATTATATCAAAACATTGTAAGAAATTCCAGGTCTACGAAGAAGCCGGTTTATGCACGTCGTATACCGTTTTTGGACCGTCAACTTAATCTATGTTGAAACCGGTTGAAGAGGACAAAGAAAATTAAGGCCACAGAGATTTATACAACTGAATTAATTATTGTTAACTGCTTCTTTCACATTTAATCTGTTTCCAAATTGTTTCATTAATGTATTATCCATTATATCATTAATCAAATACAATCCACTTTCCTCGCTAGCTTAAACAAATCTTTCCACGTTGACAACAGAGTGCAACTGTAACCTTATTTTCTCGATCGTTTCTTGTCTTTGTTAAGTCATCGCTTGTTGTTCTTACAAGGGTTTGAAACCTAAAACCCTACTTAACCATATATTCATACCGGAAGATTGGATCAGAATACATAGATGAACATGGAGGGGGAGATCTTCAGGTTCTTTATGGTGTGGCTTTTGGTGTTTGTGTCTCTGTGTTATTGTTATTTGATCAAGAACAAGGTTCGTAAAGGAACAAGACGACTAATTCTTGTTCTCCCAGTAATCTGTCTCTTCTTGTACTTACCTCTTTACCTATCCTCCGCACATCTCGGAGGTGTCACCTCCTTCTTCATTGCTTGGCTTGCCAACTTCAAACTCCTCCTCTTCGCTTTCGATAAAGGTCCTCTATCTCCTTCAGATCAATCCATCTCTCTTCCACTTTTCATAGCTCTTTCTTGCTTACCCATCAAAATCCAGCAAGACCCCAGATCAGAAAAGCAACAACCTCAGAGAAAATCGAGGGAAGGGCCTCTGAATTATACGGTGAAGATCCTGCTTTTGGCAATCTTGTTACGAGTACGTGATTACACTCACCATTTTCATCCAAACCTCTTATTGTTCCTGTACGCTTTTCACGTCTACTTCCTTCTCGAGATCATCCTCGTCGTTGGTGCAACCCTAGCTCGAACCGTGCTCGGTCTAGAACTCGAACCACAGTTCAACGAACCCTACCTAGCTACCTCGTTGCAGGACTTCTGGGGCAAGAGATGGAACTTGATGGTCACCAATATTTTGCGACCAACCGTGTACGAACCCACCCTCCACTTCAGTTCTCGTTTGTTTGGCCGGAACTGGGCCCCATTACCGGCGACCTTTAGTACTTTCGTCGTGTCGGCGGTCATGCACGAGGTCATATTCTTTCACCTAGTGCGCGTGGGTCCCACGTGGGAAATCACGTGGTTCTTTCTTCTACACGGCATCTGTTTGACCTTCGAGATCGGGTTGAAGAAGGCGTTGAAGGGTCGGCGACAGTTGCCCGCATGGACTTCCCGGGGGTTAACGGTTGGGTTCGTTATGATCACCGGTTTTTGGTTGTTTTTCCCCAAGTTTGTGGAGTCGAAACTGGATGTCAGAGCGTTTGAAGAGTACGCCGCAATTGGCGCGTTCTTTGCCAACGTTAAACAAAAGGTTATGGCGCTTTTGATCAGATGATTGTACTCCGATCTAACGGTTGAGGACAGTTCTATAGTTCCGCATTTGACGGTGATGATTGGCTTGCCGTGAACTGCGGTCAAATTCGACGACCAGAACTGACCAGACAACAAAACATGCTCTTTTGACTTGGCGACCAATTCCATATGGAATGTACTCAGATGCAGTGGAACGGCATGCCGTATCAAAATAACGAAAACAAGCTGTTTGACTAAGTAAAAGTTATATGTATTTTAATCAAATATTTGACAAAACTCTTATAAACTCTTTTTTTTTAACTATTGAAAATTAAGAGTCATTATTATATTTTGAATGCACATTAAACATAATGGTAAAAATTACTACTTAAATATTTTTATTTTAAGATAATTCGAGTTATAATAATATCAAATCGGTCCGTTTTAATTAATGCGAATTATTTAAATTGTCATAGTTATTTTTTTAAATTCAAATTCAACTCAAAATCAAATATGCTCAATGTTATTTTATTAATTTTAACTTGGACCAAATGTTGTTGTTGTGCCTAACTATAGATTATTTAAAAATAACTTCTTTATTAATTAAGAGTAAGACTGTATACTACTAAATTTAAATTTTTTAATATCTCGCTAGTGTATTACCATGCCTAATTATAGTATGCTAAGGGTTAGCAGTGAGAATCTCAATAGTATCAACTCATTATTTTTTTAATAAGTTATAAAATTAAATTTATGTAAGCTTAAAATTTAAATTAAAAAAACTTAAGTAAAAAATGAATTTGAGTCCGAATCAAAATGTCAACTCCCACATTCGTATACAAATTTGCGTGATAGATGGGAACTTGCAATAGATTTATATGTTTGGTAAGATAAAATGGGTCGGGTCAACTTGGGAATAGTTGGGTGTGACGTGTTCTATGATATTGATGCCTTAACAAAGAAAGGACAATTAAGAAATAATAATGAACAATGCATCGTCATTTGATTTTTCTAATCATTAGACATTAAATTTTTATAAATTTGACCCGAGATGACTAGACGGCCTACAGGCTGATATGTTTTAGCTTGATCGGGTCACGGGTTAAAGTTGGGTCAACTTGTAGCCCAACTAAGATATCGAAAAAAGATTGTCTTGTAAATTTTTTTAAAATAAGAATAAGTAGGGCTAGGCCACGGACACCCACCTCTAGTCGAGTCCAGATCTTCTGTTTAATATTATAGTGTCTTATTGTGTCTAATGAATCTCAACCATTTATTTATGTGAATCTCATGTAGGTTCTACGTAGATTCCAGAAAATAAACGACTGAGATTTTATGAGACAGAATAAGACAGAGTAATATTGAACAAAGGATCTTGTCCCTCTCTAGTCGATCAGCTTATTGACATCTCTGCTTCTCATTCGTCTAAGTTTACATTTTATTATTATATTGTTGAATTGAAATTTTGAAGGAAACCTATGTAGATAATATTGATTTTTTAACTTTGTAATTAGTCATTCGGCCTCTAATACAGATCTTAAAAATAGAATTTAAATGCTTGATTTATTAAATAATTTACTTAAATTACGTAATTTATAATATAATCAACTTAATTTCATAATCTTAGAAAAAGATAATATTAATTTTTAAAATTTATAATTATTCATTTAAACTATAATACAAAATAAAGCTTGCACGTGTTTGAATTACTCAATTTCTTTCAAATCTTAAAAATATAATTTAAAATATTGATTTGATATATAATAATAATAATACTTATTATTGATATTATTAGTATTTATGTTATTATTAGTATTAGTATTATTTTTATTTTTTACTATTTTTTATATATATTAATTTTTATTGTATCTTATTTTTTCCTATTATTAATTTTAATTTTTGTTCTTTATTTATTATTTATTATTTATTTATATTTTCATTCATTCGTATGAGTCATTTGGAGACAGCCTCTCTATTAGTTAAAGGTAAGACTACTTACTGCTGAATTTTTCCATACCCAACTTTTTACTAAGATTTCAACTTAGTGTTTTTGATTTGATAAATAATATATTTAAAATAAATAATTTATTATATAATTAACTGGACTCTATAATTTAAGAAAAAAGATAATATAAATTTTTAAGTTCGTAATTATTCATTTAAACTATAATACAAACTAAGATCTTCTTAGTTTGTATCTTCTCCTACCTCTCACCAGATGGGACGTTAAGGTTAGTCCTAAACAGGGAAGTTGAGAAAGACCTTTCGAGTATGGTAGGGTTCGGTGGTCTGTTGATGTTTAGGTCCACAATCCTCACAAATGGGCTGCCTTGAACAAAAAAATACAATTCCACCGCCTCAACCGAAGGGGATCATTACTATGAATGGCAATGAATCGGCGGAGTTTTAACAGACGAGTAATTCAACAAACTCCTGATTAACCTAAGATTTATTAATTCAAGAAGTCTTAAAATCATCATAAAAGGCGTATTTTATGGCAGAAAATAATGACAAAAGGGCATAGGGATTCCAAGTTGGTGGGCTCTACTTAGAAATTCTCACTTCCCTGGATTGTAATCCATTTTCATTCCAACAGCTACCACAAGAACCAGAGATAAGAAACTTACAGTTGCTAAAGTCAAAGTCTCTCTTTAAATAATACCCAAAGTTTGGATCTTTCATGTAGAAACCAGAATCTTTGGAGTTGTTTTGTAATACCCATTTTTTGTTTTTCCATAAGAGCCGATCTTGGCCAAGAAAGGAATAATCTTGATGGGTTATCTTTCTTGCAAAGCTGAATCAGCAATTGCTGTCTCCAACCCTGCTTCCTCTCGAGCAACCTGGTCTTCTGGTGTCAGCAGAAAGAAGGAGGATAAGGCCGTTAAGATCCAGCAGTTTCACTACAGTGATCTTGAAGCTGCTACCAATGGTTTCTCTGACCAGAAACTCCTTGGAAAGGGTAGCCATGGATGCGTCTACAAGGGCGTTATTAGGGGTCGTCATGTTGCCATCAAGAAACCTTCCAGGGCTCTTGAAATCGGTCAAGAAGTGGATAACGAGATTGAGATCTTGTCAAAGATTCGCAGCCCAGGATTGGTAAACTTGGTAGGATTCGCAAGCGATACTAAAGATAGATTACTTGTCGTTGAGTTCATGAGCAACGGTACTCTTTACGATATTCTTCACTCTAATTCAAGACCTCCCAGTTGGGGTCGGAGGATAAGGTTGGCTTTGCAGATTGCTAAGGCTATTGACACCTTGCACTCGCAAAACCCTCCTATAATTCACCGAGATATTAAGTCTGCGAATGTTTTGATAGATAGGAATTACAATGCAAGATTAGGTGACTTCGGTTTGGCCCTTAGGTGTGGTGTAGATGATGATTATAGACTTAAGTCAACCCCACCTGCTGGTACTATGGGGTATCTTGATCCTTGTTATGTTACACCAGATAATTTGAGTACTAAAACTGATGTTTTTAGTTTTGGAATTTTGTTGTTGGAGATTATTAGTGGAAGGAAAGCTATTGATGTTGGTCATTCACCTCCTTCAATCGTTGATTGGGCAATTCCACTTGTGAAGAAGGGAAAGCTTGGAGTCATATACGATCCTAGAATTGCCCCCCTTAAAGATCCTATGGTCAAGAAGCAGTTTGCATTGATTGCTGCCAAATGTGTGAGGTCTTGCAGAGAGAGGAGACCAGCAATGAAGGAGGTAGTTCGTTGGTTAACTGCCCTGACTAAATTGGTTCCTCTCCATTCATGGAATGGTTTCAACAAGCCATGTATGATGGTGGAGACTATGGGACGTCCAGTAGAAACGAGGAGTACTCCATCTGGTGCTGGAGATGAGAATTGGGATGGCGTGGACTATAAAGTCGGCGAGCAATCAATAAGGGATTCACGCCGAGTCTTCTCGGACTTGGGTTTTCGGAGCAATTTGATGGAACTCATGGCTGGAACTGATGGAGAGTCTGAAGTTTTGGGTGAAGGTGGTGTAGTTGGTTCTAATTCTGAATCTGTAAATCGGATTTCTAGCTTCAGACTTGGAGTTGTTAAATATGGCCCCAGAAGAAGAGCTCAATCCAGGCCTCATGGAAGTGAAAAAGCTCGCTTTCGACCGGAAAGAAACAAATCAATTGAGGATGGTTCAGACTGGTTTTCAAAAAGAGATGAGAGAGTGGCTCCTTCTAGTTTTAGTGCTCAAGGATGTGATGAAGCTCAGCAAGTTCCAAGCAATTTGGTTTTGAACCAACTTAGCAAAGGAGCCTAGCTCAGGCTTGTAAGCTTCCTTTGCTTGTGAATTACATTCCTTTAGATTTGTTGTTAGTCTTGTTGGTTTTAAATTGATTTCGCACTTACTCAGTGCCCAAGAAAATGTATTTCAAAGTGTGTGCAGAGTTTTAGTTCATTGCTCCTGTTCCTTCCAATTGGTTATATCATTTTTATGCAAAGCTGATGTTATAAGCACGAATTCGTTATTTTATTTCGAATGTCCTTCTGTTTCTGTGCTGCATCTTGATGCCCTTTCTGCCCCAGATTCTAGTCAACTTCATAAAGAACAGTAGACTGCCGCAATGTGTTGCATAATAGGACAGTTGAACTCATCTTTTGAACTGGAATGATAACAATTTTGTGAATAGTCCTTTAAAGATTGTGGTTGGCACTGTCACTAAAAACAAAAACCAGTTCAAATTCTTGGAGTTCCTTGTCTGATGCCATGTTCTGATCTTGCGTCGTCTAATGCTTGAACTTACTAGCCGGCTACTTGCCAACCTAATCTCGGCAGAACTGTATCGAAAAGTTCCCATCATTTCTACCATGGATTAATTTGGATCAAACAAGTTCTGTCCTTTCCATCTTTAAGATTCTCTTCATCATTCTACTATCTCCAGGCATCCTGTTGAGCAAGGTTTTAAATTACGGATTGCGAGTTATATTGTGATTGTGGGCGATTACGTGAATATAAAACCAAACTCTTGAGGTACCAATGGTTATTCTTTACAAAGCATGATCACTTTCATCTGGGCACTTTGTGACCAGACATGCTTAATGCACGCTTGATTTGAAGCAGAAAAACAGAGCATGACCCAAGTGACTTCCTTCTCCACCTCTTTATAGAAAGTTGTAAGAAAGTTATTTGCATTTAGTTCTTCAAGAGAACGAAGAGAAGTGGTCAAACAGAAAAGGAAAAGATTTTATCTTCTTTTGAGATTCTTGTGTTGGACTTCGATCCAATACATAACTTTCTACCTTCCTATGTTTACTTTTTACATTCATACATTATTGAGTCATGGAATGTTAACTGTGAAGAAAGAGACTATACAGATAAAAACTCCATTTTTCTTTGATCCATAGCTGGCAAGTTTGAATTTTTGTGTTGTCCAGACCCCAAAGAAGCAGACTCATATTTGTAAGTTTAGAAGGAAAAGGTTGTCATGTAGCTTATGGCAGCCAGCTGAATAGATATTCTTAATCTTTGAAATTCAGAGTCTTTATTTATTTTTAATCTGAAAATTACGCTTAAAACTTTTGAGATTAATATCACATGACGTCGAGTAATTCATCATATACATAAAATAATTTATACATTACGAAGTTATTAAATTTGTAAGTTAAATAATATTTACAAATTTAACGTATATTTACTTTCAATTAATTAACCCAAGAGTTATAATTAAAACTTTTGGGATTATTATAATGTGAGGGACCTTAAGTACAAGGGAATGAGAAAACTGGCCTTGTGAATATGGGGGGTTATAAAGAGTTGAGCATTCTATCCTTGTTTGGAATGTTTCAACTTTGTATCACTTAATTATGTCACTTAATTTTATTTATATAGTTATATAAAATTTACATAAATGTGTGAATGAGATTTAACTTTACCGATAACTTCGGAATAGCTTCCCCAATGACCTTATGGCCGCGCTGCTTTTGCTGTGCTTATCTCTTCGGAGATTGTACGGGGAATAATAATCCAAAGTAACAAAAAGAAAAAGCCATACAATGAAAGTTACATTTCATGGCAGTGTGGGAGAAAAATAAAATAAAATAAACAATAGTTAAAGGACATGTTTATTTTTATTTATCTATTTTAAATTTTAATCTCACTTTTTAGTTTTAGTTTCTTATAATTTCCAATATTTAGGAAAACCATAAAATGCTATTCTTATTTTTTGTTTATTTTTTACAGTATGATTTATAGTCAACTAAATACATAATAATTATTAATAAAAATTATGAATAATTTAATTTAATATATTTAATTAATTATTAATTAAAATTATAAATAATTTAATGTCATTTAATTTTGTGATCTAATTAAATTTAAAAACATTTCAAGATATATAAATTTCAAATAAAATTTGATTAAACAATTAAAGCATATTTAAAAAATTAAAAAATTAATTAATTTAACATAATTTATCTTTAATTATCTAATATGAAATTATTATTCTCGACCAATCATCCTCTTCAAAGTTTAAGGCGAAGTGCAAACTTCTTACAATGAAAGGCCCGTAAGAAAGCTAATTTCACAACTTAGAACTCTGGAGGTTAAGTTATGGCATTCATCGATAGAGTGGGGTCTCTAAATAGTGAATACACACTCTTTAAGCACCTAAAGAGAAGAATGAAACCCTTAAACCTGTGGGAAGTTGTAATCCTCACCATTTATAACTCAGATTTAGTAATGACAAACTGAAAACATATGCAGCTATCAATTGTTTGCTGGGGGAGAATAAGTTATTCGGTTTTGGGCATTAAACATAACGACCGAAAAGAATGAATGGGTATAACCAGAGAGCTGTACCAAAGGTGATTGCTAATGCCTTGGTAACTTGCACACCAAAAATGAAGGTATAAAATATTGGTGGACTAAAAACAAAACCCCTATCTCTTTCAATACTACAAAAGTATCAAAATTAAAACCAATTGGTAATTTCATTCAAATCCTGAAGTCTATCCAGCAAATTCTCTAAGAAAGTTAACTTGATCTGGCACTGATGCTCTGTCTGGTTTTGATCATCCTTTTAAGGGTTGCAAGCCAAAAGTTGCACTCATCCCATTCACTTGTGGTAAGGAGTACCTAATCCACATGAAGGTTATCCAAAATAAGGGGTTGGTTTACTTTAGGTTTAATTTTAATGAACCGATATAGATATAAATGACTATTAACTTCCTGAACACATACCTGAATTTGCAGGGCTGTCCCAAAATCGTTTTTGTCTAATGCTTGGCAAAGTTGAATGAGCTTATCGGAAGCATTTTTGGAAATATCCCCGCTATTAAGTTTGACAAACAAGGCACCTATTTTCTTTGAATTGTCCTCTATTTCTCGCTTTCTAGCCGGATTTGCACGTGGACCTCCCAAAGCATCTGACGTCTGGTTAAAAAGTCTTGTCAATGTTGCAATTACAGGCCTATGATGAGCTGATAGAAACCAGGCAAATCAAAGCAAAGTTCATCAGCAAGCAGCACACTTGAAAGTCGCTATATAAGACGAACAATAATACGCCCAATGCAAACATAACAAATCCATGGTATGGTGCAAATGTTTGATCAATTAATGGCAAGTTTCGGCACTGAGCCTGAAAACTAACCTCCTTGAAAGAACAGGCAGTAGCATCAAAGTGAACGTGGAGATTTCAGAGAAAACAAGAAAAGTGTATTTAATCAGCTAAAGAATCAGTAAATACCAGGTACGCTTGATGTGTCAGCTGTATGCACTGTTGGGGGAGGAGCAGGCTGTGTGACAGCTGGTTGTACAGCTGTCGACTGAGTAGGACTGGGTGGCTGCATTGAATTGATACCAGGTCTTTGTACAACACCTGAATTTGTCATAGGCCTGAATCCCATGGATGCAGGAGCTCGAGCCACAAACTGTGGCATTTGATGGCTGGGAATTGCACCTGCTTGAACAGGAACTGGGCCTTGTGCTGGAGGTTGTGCAGGGTGATAACCTGGATTAGCAGAACCCTGAACCAAATACAGGATTACTCTAGCAACTTCATCATGAAAACCTTTTTCACAAAACAACTTTAAAATCGAAGATAGCTATACAGACCGGATATAACTGAGAACCCAATGTGGATTGCTGGTACTGCTCTGCATTCTTCAGAATTGGAACATTTGAAGGAACAAAGGGCTGAGGGGCTGCCCGGGGTGGTGCAAAATTTGTCTTAGAAAAATGAAGGAAAAAAGGGAAAGAAACCGTTTAGTACACATTAGTAAATGAAATGAGCTCTTAATCAAGTCCATCCAAAGAAAATTCTAGTAAAAAATGTCAAATCAGTCACCAATCATTTTAAAATTATTTTCTGATGGACACTTGGAACAAATATCAATTACAAGGAGGAGATTGAAAATGTTAAAAGTTACACATCTTGACCACACAAGTTAAACATGAGTTGTGGCTTCTAGACATACAAACAAAACTAAATTTAATTCCTTTGAACTCATTATAGTGCGTTCTATATGGCTCTACAGCAAAGTCACATTAGAAAATATAATAAAAGTAAATGCTACAATGCAGAAGATTATTAACTACAACATACACCAAAGGAGCCGAATAAAAAAGGCACCTGAGGAGCCTGAGGCGTCTGAGATGGAATAAAAAAATTGGGCTGTGGGGTAGGCTGATATGCTGTTGGCTGAGGGCTAGGTTGATATGGGGTAGGAGCTGCGTATCCTCTCTCATAGGAAGTAGCAGGAGGTGGTTGATAATTTTCACCATATGGACTACCAGGAACATGTTGATGCACTTGTGAAGGTGCTGTATCCTAAGCATTAGAGATTAAGAAGTGATGGAAAAACGTCAGTTAAAGCTAAAAGAAAATCAGATTCAGCTAAAGCAGTCATTACAACCAATTAAAGAACCACCTGATAATAATTCTGTAAGGGATCAACCCCACCAAAACTGGATTGATCAGTAGCATACATTAATCCACCTTGCGGTTGGGTGTGATCAAAGACTGAAGTTTTGACTTCTTTCTCTGCAAGCCAGATCAATCAGAATCTTCAATTGTTAACTCTTTTTTTAAGGCAACATTATAAAAGTTCCAGAAAAGCTACACCTATTTTGCAAAATCTACTGCCCTGTAAAATCTGATGTACAAAGGTTAAAAATTAAACATACTGTTCTAAAATAATGAAGGATTGTCCCCAATTGAATGTTATTTCATAGGAGTGTTCTGAAAGTAACAACACATAATCAAACGGCCAAGCAACCTGTAAGAACTGTTTAAGAGCGGATTCCAAGATAAACAAGATTTAAGGGATGGAGAGAAGATAGCAGAAACACAATAAGGGATACAAAGTGAATCAGCAGTAGATCAAGAACCAATCATGAAGCGGCACATTTACTATGTCACTTAAGAATTTTTCTGAACGCATACCAGGCTCTAGGGAAAGGGCAATACGATCTCTTAAGATTATCAGCTCAGGAGACATTTCATCAGATCCCAAAAGTTTCAAATACTCCATTGCAATTGATAAAAGTCCCTGACTGGCCAAAATCTCAGCATATTTCTCAACAAGCTTGAAGAAAGATGCGCTAAAATGTTTCTGACCATTAGCCAGAGCAAGAACAATAGTCTTCTCCATTAGATCCTAATAAAATGAAGCTTGCTTTAGTCATTAATATTTTGAAATTGTTAGCAAGTGTATGTACGATAAACAAGCATAAAGTTAGACCTCAAAATAATAGGATATGTTACCTGGAGAAGATCAAGGTATGATTTATCCTCATTCTCAACCTTCAGACTCCTTGACCAAATTTCAACTGTTTTGTCAATGTTTCCCGCACAAATATAACATAAAGTAGCTGCCAAAGTGTTGCCAGCAGCCATCAATTTTGAAGCAAGGGAATCGCATAAAAAACTCCAGTCCTCACTTTGTGCAAACTGATTATTCATCAGGAACAAAACAAAATTACAGACAGCACAAAAAAAAAAAGGGACATAGTTACATAATAAGAATTTGTACATCGACTACACTCCCAGAGTAGTTGCATAAAGTGCAACGTTAAATTGTAGGCATAATTCAGGTTAGAATATACAAATTAATAACAATGCAATTGATCTTTTCAGGCTGATATATATAATATCTCCGCTAATTTCAGAGCTAAAGTACTTACAGTACACAAGAGAGCAAGTGTTTCTTTCCAGTATTTAAGTGGCCTGGTGTTTACCAGACTGATGAGATCATTGTTCACCATTGCAGAAACAACCTGAAGTGAATTGGAAGATTGTTTAGCCAACTGTTACGAGGCATAATTTCAATGAAAAATGGATTAACTGCATTAAAAAT
>JANSVB020000196.1:51170-61954 GCA_025504935.2 Erythroxylum haughtii
GATGAATAGTTTCATTTAGACACGGATAACCAATGGTATTAAAATTATTTTGAAAAGATAGTGATGGAGCTACCTTCAAGTATGGTGAACGGCTCATCTTAAGATATTGATCACGTGTACTCTCCCACAATGTAGAACCACCAACATGAGCAATAACTAAAGCATCAGCTATTTTATTTGCAGACAAACACTGTGCAACAGCCCCTTTGTAATCTCCCACAACCAAAGCCCGCTGAATAGAATCATCAAATGAAGGATCCACACTCTCTTCGAATCCTTCTTCTTGCCTGTTTTCCTCCAAAGTAGGAACTGGAGCTCCAAGGCCAGAGTTACCAATGGAAGTTTTCACAGGTGTATCAGCTTTGGGGCTTGAGAGATTATTAAAGAAGTCTTCCCCATCATCGGCACAGAAAACACTCGCCTCCTTAGTTTTTTCATAGCCGACTTTATCAGCTACCGTATCATCAAGCCGGACATCACCTATGTCCTGTAAGAGATCGTTCTGTACAGTTTCTTTTTCTTCAGCGGGTAAATTAAAACCAAGGTGGGAAAGCAATTTTGTCCTTGCTGTCCCATCTTCTTCAAATAGAACCTTGAGAAAACCCCAAGTTTCTCTATCATCCTCTGATCTGCTAAGATCATTAAATGCATAAGAAAATCATACATCAATACTTCTGAAGATACCACTGCAAGTCAAGGAATAAACATAAGTAAGATTCTCATACAGATCACATACTCTGACTCCTGAGACTTCCTATTGCACAAAGCCTTCAGAGAAGACTTCTCCCCATTTTGTATGGCATCTTTAAACTCAGATGACCTACTCACCAAAGACTCTTCTGTGACCATGCTATGCAAATAAACCTGATAGAATAATCAGGGCATGTTAAAACTTATGGTAACATTTCCAAATAAGGAAAATTGGAGAAATCTAAACAAGCATACCTCTGAAGCAACAGCTGGAGCACCCGCAGCAGATGACCTAGGATGAAACGACACAAGCTTACCTCCAAAGCCAAAAGATACTCCAGCAGGACGTTTGTACCATTTAGGAGCTCTTAGTGTTGCTGCATTAAAAGAACAAAGAATTAAGTGAAGACAATCTATGAAAAATAGAAACCAAAAAGCAACAAATGATATGAAGATTGATCTATAGTTAAAACTTGATAGGATCACTAGAACAAGCCACATTACCTGCTCCATAATCACTACCACCAGCACCATATCGGCTGCAACCCTGTGAGGTAAGATTCGAGAAAGGTCTTTCAGTATTACAAATATGTAAAAGCACATTCACGGAAGTTTTCTTCTCAAATTCATTTCAGAGGTGAAAGAAGTCCATGTTTTCCAAAAAGCTCCATTAACTATTGACTGTCACTCCTTCTCTCTCTCTAGTTTTGTATCATTAACTAACAAATACATACCTCAATGTTGTATATGCCAATCTTCCCATCGTAAGAAGATGTCGAAATAACTCCAGGTATCTTTGGATACCAATGTACATCAAAGGTCCAGTTGGAGCCACCAGGCAATTCACGTACAATCTATGCAACAATATAAAACTTTAAGGATGCTTGTACACCTTCATGAATAGACGAGAAAGGGAAATTTGTACAGAACAAATTCAACCCAAAAGTTACGTGTTCTCAAAAGCTGAAGTGCAACCACTGAGATATTGTTTACCTCTCCAGTTACAGTATCCCAACAAAAAGTTCGATTATCTTTAGCACATGTAAGCAAATAGGAGCTGTCAGTGGGACACCATGACATTGCAATAACACCTGATGCAAAACATCAGCAAAGAAAAAAGCAAAAGATAATTTTCAGCATTCATATAACGTTTGTAAGAAGTGCAGGATTTGAGAGATACAACTTCTACCATGTGTTTCATAACTGTCAGTAGTAATTATTCAATTTGCGGCACACACATAAGAAATGAACTACCAACGAACAATTTGATAAAAGATTTTTTATATGATATTATCCTACAGCTCCAGATATTTCAATAGAAAACCAGATTGTTTCATACCTTTGGTGTGCCCCACAAACTCTTTTACAGGAGTCATTGCATTACGCATGTCCCAAAGCTGCCAGGAAAAGAATTGAATTACAAATTTCTAATTATCAATATAGGGGTGAAAAGCAAAATTATTACCCTCAGAGCAGGAGAACTATCTTCATCGGAGGCAATAACAAGCTGAGTGGCAATATCAGGGTGCCACTGCAAAACAGAGCAACGCCTTCTAATTGAATCTTCAACGCTGTTATTAATAAATGTAGAATCAGCTTCCAGTTGAAGGAACAACATGGCACTATCATGCAGAAACGACCAGATCCTTGGATAAAACAATCAAATACCAGGCAAAATGGAAGTAACTTACGATATTACTGGCTTCTGCCTCTTCAGGTCCCAAACCGCTAGAAACCCACAAAATATTCAGTATATATAGAAACAAATGTATAATAACTGGAATTCTATCCATTATGCTTCCTCACCAGTTATCCCATTTTGGGAGGTTGATGCCAATATATGTTGAACCTTGCTATTCCAAGAAATATATGTAATTTCACGCTGGGTAGCAGAACCACTACCCTACATAAAAGATCACACAGCATTCAATGACTGGAAATGGTGAACAAATAAAGGACCTATAAAGTGCCCTTTCGAAGCATCAATGAGAACAGTACAATGACCGCGGTACAAGTTAGACCTTGTAAAGCAAGAAAATGAAACAAAGGCTATTTAACTAACAGTATCCTTCATCACATCAATGAGGGGACTAATTCACAATCACTGTAAAGGTAGGAGAGTCATTTTCAATGTTACTACTGATTGCCACCGATAGAGAGGTTAAGGATAGTAACAGCATAAAGCCAACATGGGAAGGTATCCCCTCCTCATGGACACACCAAGAAAACATATCTTTCATCAACTAGGGATTAAATAAGATATCAATCTAGAGTATCAAATAGTTTGATATGGCAATGAGTTACCCTGTTGAGCTGTTTCAGTTACCAGCAGAAACTAGACACTAGTCACATGGCCCCTGAAAGATGATCACACACAAAATAACTTTTTACTAATCAATCAGCCCTCTACACACCTTAAGGGGTGGGAAATGTGAAGGAGTTTTGGGTGCAGATAAATCCCAGATTAAGATTTCACCATCATCTGCACCTGAAGCCAGTAAGTTAGGCGTGATAGCATTAAACTCAAGACCACGAACCTGAAATTGAGAAAAAAGATGTAAGCCTGCCACAAAATCCTCACTTATGTAGGTAAAAAGAAAGCAAATCACACATGGTGCAAGTATTGCAAAAGAAAATAAACTTACAGGTCCCTTATGGTTTGAGAGATGTACAATACGAACATCTTCAGTTGCCTTAGGTCTAGCCAAAAGTGAAACTAGATGTTATTAAAGCTTCATTATGGGAAAAAAAGTAAATACAAGAATGATATCATAAAATAAAGTGACTATGAATTCGGTATTCTATTATTTGTAAAATGTTATTCATTTGAAGAGCAAAATTATCTACTAACAACCTGTATTTAGAAGCGACACTACACGTCCAATCACTACTTGAAACACCACAGAACACAAGTTAACGCTAATTTTTTTAAGACTTCCTTCTGATCAACTTTGTTCCATATTTCTGTCGAACATTTCTTTTCATTTCTATGCAACCAGACTGTATGGAATTGAAAATGAAAAAGTAAACTGAAAAGAAACGTCATAAACCAACTATGGTCTAATAGAAGTGATCAACATTTTTTTTTCATTTCTATACAACCGAACAGTAGCCACGATGCTATTGTCAAAAAATTGAAAATTGAACAATAGACTGAAAGAAAACATCACAAACAAACTATGATCTAATAGAAGTGATCAATTAAAGACCCAATAACAGCACAACGGACAAATTCTATATTTTCTTTCAGTGAAATACATTAGTAATCAAAATAAAGTTCAATTAGGACTTCTGTAAACTGCGAATCACGAGCTCTATATTTCACTGCAATATCAACGACACGTCTTCAAACTTACACAACAAATTTGTCGTTCAATGCTAATAAACTAAAAGAAATTCGACTAATTTTCAACGAGCATTCATAGTCCTAGCACACAATTCGCCGAATTCAGCTCAAATTAGTGAAACTAGAGCAACCAAATTCGTATAAAGCTTCATTGCGAATGAACTAATCACCGGATCAAGGCCAAAGGGTTCCAGATATCAATACTGCCATCAGCAAGTCCACCGGCAATCAGCCCGAGACCGTAAGTATCAGACTCCGGTCCTTTTCTGCTCCAAGCAATACGGTTAAATTTCTCGGAACTCTGATACTCTCCTAGCAAAGGCAGATCACGATCGTCAGATTGAAAATCAAGCTTGAAGATCTCAAGACTCGCGGAGGAGCTGAACGACGGATCCACCACATTGGCCATCGTTCCGGCCGCCATGTAAGGCGTGTCCGGCGCAAGCGCCACTTGCGCCGATCTATTAACCGACTTTATACAGGCCATGTCACCTCAGGTCCCTAGATCTAAGAAACTGCGATAAATTTACAAGGCCTGGATCGGGAATTTAGGGTTTCTCGATCTGAAATTTTGGATTGGAGATTATCAACAGATAGAAAGAGAGAGAGAGAGAGAGAGAACACACATAAAACTTGCACTCGCACTCTTGTCTCTGTGTTCCTCTTCTAGACGGTGTTCGTAGGATTTGGTTGCGCTTTGGGTTTGGGAGTTTTAGACTTTTGGTCCAGGTGACTACTTATTGTCTGCGATCATCCTTTATGCAATCGCTTGAAAATGATCTCACAAATGGCATTTTCGCCTTCTTGTGTGGTTATAAAGGTGAGTGCAGATAGAGATGGCTGCATTATAATACTCCTCGTTTGTTGGGACTTGATGATTTGTCATAACCACCAACGAGATTAAGACAAGTGTGTTTAAGGATTTTTGTTTTACTTATTTTTCAAAAGGATAAGGATTGAAGCCCATTTTAGTGGAAGCCCATATTCTTATTTGTTTGCTTAGGCCCAATATCAAATTGTGGGCTCATTCTTTCTTAATGAAATATTCTTATATATAGTTAGCTTCAAATATGTATTTTTAATTAATTAATTTATATTTATCTCGACTAATTTTAAGTTTAAATTTAATGTAATAAAAAATTTAATTAATTAAAATTTTAAATATATATATATATAAATATATAATAAATTGATTAATTTTAATTTTAGGAAAAGTCTAAATTTAATGTAACAAACAAATTTAAATATATCAAATCAAATAAATTTAAATTCAGTTTTGTTTAATTAAATTTGATTTGGATTAAATTCAAGTTTATCTTTTTAAGAAATAAGTGTAAAAATTTAAAATATTTAAGTAAATATTTATTGTTTTATATAATATTATATTGTATTTAGCATTTTAAAGTATTATTTTTTAAATCTTAATATAATTATATTTTTAGTAATTTATAGTAATTAGGTCAAAAAATATGGTGATACAATTAAGTAATTCATACTCATTAAAAATTGATGTGATTATAAATTTTTTTAATACTTTAATTTACAATTTAAATAATTTATGGAAATTTTAAATAAATCGTTATTTTTTATTTGATACTTAAATTTGATAATTTTAATCTGTTGAAATTTAAGTTTGAAGGTCGAATAAAATGATGTTATTTTAATTTAATTTCCTTAAATAATGTGATTTTAATTTGTATATTTAAGAAATAAAAATTAATAATAATATAATTTTAAGGAATTAAATTATAAAAATGTTGCTTTTCTGACATAATTCAAAACTGGATCCAACTTAAAATTTGTGGTGCAAACAGCATTAAATTTAATTATTTTTAATTTAAAATTAAAAATAATGTTTTTATTTAAATGGATCGAAATTTATGATTACGCTAATAGACTCTAAAATTATCTTATTATCATGTTCTATTAAATCTCATCAACAAATTTACGTAAAAATACAAGTAAATAAACGAAGAAGATATGATATAGAGAGAGTTAAGAAGACTTAAATATAGAGTTGAACGGAATAACTCAAAGAGATGATTGGATGTGTGGTTTCTACCTTCTCAGCTTAGGCCTTCCAAATCATAAAGTATAGATGAGTTGATAAGGGACTTTTCTAGTTTAATTAAAGTTACGAGTTTAAATAACTTTTATATATGCAGTCGTTTAAATTTTAAAATCAAAATTTTATTTCTCGTAAGAGCCCTATTTTATTAAAATAAAAATTAGTATAAAAATAAACGGTTTAAAAATATTATCTTATAATTAAAATCTTTCTAAAACATATCGTAAATAACTAAAAAAAAGACGTGTCCGCTGAAGTAAGATTTTCAACAATCTCGTCAACGTCGAGTCGCCGCTACGGATACACCTGCAAATGTACGTATAAATTATTCTCGTCACTGTAAATTTTCCTGAGAAACGACCGTCTGGTTGAAGAAAAATCTTGGTGGGGTCACACACTCACACTCCAAACTCCAATCTCACAATTTCTCTATCGAATTCGACCCCACTATGTAGTTCCTCTCTTCGTAGCATGATCTTCAAGCTGTGAGTTTCACAAAACCCAAAACCTCGGCCCACTCGAAACTAATAACCCACCCAACTGCCCACCAACTAAACTGCTGCCACTGTATCACCAACCACACATAACAGGAAAAGAGCCACAAAGCAAATCCCACATACCCGAAACAACCTGAGAGAGAAAAGCCAAAATCATTCGGAGCTCTAGTATCTGAATTTGTTTAATTAGGAATAGAGAAGTGAAGAAGAGGATGTACAGGGACGTCTCGAGCTTGAATACGTACAACTATGGGGATGCCTTGTATTGGGACGCACGTTACGTGCAGGAAGCTGGGAGTTTCGATTGGTACCAGCGATACTCGTCTCTTCGACCTTTTGTTCGTCACTATATCCCCACTTCTTCTCGCGTCCTTATGGTTGGCTGTGGCAATGCTCGTAAATTTTAACCCTTACCCAATTACTTTCTTTTTCAGCTTCTGTTATATGCTTCTTGTGCACGGCATTTTGTTTTGGATTACTTGTCAAAGATTGTTGCTTTTTCTTGATTAATCGCTCAAGTCCCAATCTTTCTTTCTTTCTTTCTTTACTCAAGTTTGGTGTTGTTGAGTTGTAATTAGGGTTCTTTTTGGGGAGAATGCTATGTTTGGTAGATGATAAAGTTTCTCGAGAAAATGAACGAAATGGATTTTGAGTAGTTCAAGTGGGTATGCAGTCTTTGTATTAGACCGTTAAATGGTGTTATTGTTAATGTCCTCTTGGGGGATCTTAGGATGCTTATGGAAAGATGGAAAAGGGGTTGCTTCGCGTTTTCTTTTAGCTCTACTGTGTCAAATTTTCCATTTGAAACTGATGTTTAGCATATGATGATTTCAAGCACTTAATCTTGAGCTTCTTTCTCACAAAAATCTAATGCTATCAAATGTGGGGATCGCTGTGATTTTGGCTATTGGACTTTAACAAACCCCATTTCTGTGCTGTGAAATTGAGTCATTCTGTGAGAAAACTGAGGTTCAATCGGTATGTTGTTTCTTCCTTGGAATTTATACGTGGATATGATTTCATGTAGTCATGTCGGAGGACATGGTGAAAGATGGATATGAAGATGTAGTGAATGTTGACATTTCTTCAGTGGCCATTGATATGATGAAAAGAAAATACGAGCATGCGCCGCAACTTTCTTGTATCCTATCCATCGCATTTTAAGTTTCTTTCCTGATTTTGTTTATTGATGTAGCAGCAACTTCTATATGAATTTCCTATGTAAATTTACTAGACATGCAAATGGATGTTAGAGATATGAGTATCTTTCAAGATGAGTCTTTCGATGGTGTCATTGATAAGGGTATGGGCCTTCCTTTCTCGTTACATGCTCTTTGTAACAATACTAACATTTCCATTTAGTTAATGCATAATCTGTTGAATTTGATCTTGCCGCTCAATTTCACACTCATGGAGCCATGACCCATTAATCCTTTATCCAGGAACTCTTGATTCCTTGATGGTATGACTTGTATCAAGCTTTATCATATTCCTTTCATTTGAATAGTTTACCTTTCCTAATTATCATCTCCTGGATGTTCTTTTAGTGTGGTAATGATGCTCCAATAAGTGCTGCTCAGATGCTGGGGGAAGTGAGTAGGTTGTTACAACCCCTAAACGTTTCGTTTCTGGTTGTGGTTGGTCTTGATAGTTTGTGCTTTGTTATTCTTGCCACTATTTGCATTTCTCTTCTTGCACTATCGGTCTTTAACTCTCCTTTCGTTGTAAATTTATGTAGGCTTCTTAAACCTGGAGGGATTTATTTGTTGGTAACCACATACCTAAAGATAGAGCTTTGTACTTTCCATCCTTGGCTTCTCAAGTTCTTAACTTGTTGGCTGATGTACCATTTCGGAACAGATAACATATGGTGACCCTAAAGTGAGGATTCCTCATCTGAGCCACCCTGTATACAATTGGAAGATTGTATTGTACATCATACGTAAGCTACCATTTCTTTTTTTATTTCTTTCAGCCTGCAATCTTTACTTTTTTATTTTTCTGTGGCTTAATCGTTTTATCTTTCTTGGTCTAATCGTTTGATTTGCTCTTTTTCTATCATAATGCTCTGATTTGTTTTCTCTCCTTCTAGTCAATTTGGTGATTTAGAGTTTTCTGAATAGTAAAATAAGATCACAAAAGAAAGAGGGGTTGAAACAAAACATTTCATTGGAAATTGGAATATGAACATGTAATTTTCCATGAACTTAAAACCATTAAGAAGTTTAATTGGGGCTTAAGCGCATTCTCTTGATCCTATGTGTTGAGCTTCATTACTCATCTTTCTACTTATCATGTCGATGTTTTTGTTCTAATCAGCTGTTATTAGAGTATTCTAGCTAGATAATACCTAATTGGTAAACTTGTAAGACGGATTTTCGGGGTAAGTGCCATTTCTTATCATTCCATTTGTCCGGTACTCATCTTCGGATTCCAGGTCTCGGACCAAGTTTAAATGCGGCTTCCTGAATTTTCTGTGTGTTTCTTTAATAATAAATCAACCATGTAGGAATGGTACTAAGCTTTTTCCCTTTTTGTGCTATTTTCATACTTCTGTAGCCAGACCTGGATTCCAAAGACCTGCAGGTGTTTCTTCGTCAAAGTCACATTTGGAACCAGTTCCTTTGACTGAGCAGGGCTTAATTCCATCAGATTTTGTTATAGAAGATCCAGATTCTCACTTTATATATGTTTGTAAGAAGATGGATGAAGGTGCAGCTTGGTGACATACTTGATGGCTGATGCCTTCTTAGCAACAAGGCAATCCAAGCTGGCAGCCACCTTATATGCTCTTCAACAGTTGCCGTAAGTATCTGTACAATTTTTGTTGTTTGTACCATGAAAATTAGCGATTGACATTATTCAAAATTTTCTCACAAAGTTGAACAGGTTCTCTATTTTACTGTTTCTTGGTTGACATGAACAAAAAATGAAAACAGAAAAAGAAAGAAGCTCATTTGATTAAGACTGAAATAAGCACTCCCATTGATTGCTGTTATGTGTAGTAAATATGTTTCCTATCATATTTTCTTTATAAATGAACTGATTTCTAGATTCTACATTGCTTATCTTATCCTGCTGAAGGACACTCTTTTAGCTTCAGTATCTTCAACTCTGAAATTAACATATCAAATTATGTTTGATCAATTTCTGGCTCGGGATCAGCGTTGATTTTTTTTTTTCCAGAATCGGGTTCACGTGTCAAGATGTCCATAGTCAATCCTACTAGCATCTGAATGGATCTGAGTTATCAATACAAGTTGCTGCATAGTTCAGTTTGGCTAGGAGAGTTATCAATACAAGTCAAAGCAAATTTTCCTATATTTTCAAATAGTTCGCAAACCAGACAAGACAGTAGCAAGTAGCAACTTGAGTGACTAAACAACAGTATCTTTGTCCAAGTCTTGGCAGGGCAACACGTGCTCTGTTTCTTAAAGGTTAAGGTTCATGTGCAAGAAGGAAACTTTATCAAAACCCTTCTCGTGAAACTTCCTAAAGAAGAGGAAAACACTAAAAATGGCTAATTTGTTTCCCATTTTATGTATTCCGTGCTCCAGATAGTAGAACTACACAAAGAAAGACACAGGAAGCAGGTTGCCTATTCTTAACAGTCAAAGCCGTTTAGGTGGGAAAATTCTCAAAATGGCAAGGTAGTTTTGAGCTGCTAAGGAGCGGGAACCTTGCAAGATAGACCCAAAACATAAAAGAAAACAGAGCCTCATTTCACTTCGAGCACTTAATCCCAGACTTACGTGGAACAGGGTAAGTACCTACAATCCAGGGACTGAAATAAAGAAATGCGAAGAACCAAACCAACATTGCCACTAGTTTCCTCCAAATTTGGCAATACGGAGATATCACAGTGAATCAATAATAAACTTCTAATAATAGTAAGTTTCAAATGGCAACCTAAGTGGGTCCTCCATGACTCAGTGGACCATAGCTGCTCTGCAATATTGATTTACGAGAAAAGTGTACTCTCTCAGTTTGGAAATTGGCTAATAATGATTCATACCAAACAGAGTAAACACTTCCAAAATACACTTACCATCTTACCACCTTCTACTACCCTTCCAAAACCAAACCAGGCAGATTGGAATAAGAAAATTCAGAAGTCACTCAATTAACCAGAAAAACACCCTTTTGGCATTGCCTTTAGTGAAGGAAATAGTTTCTAAATTAC
>JANSVB020000196.1:98828-118951 GCA_025504935.2 Erythroxylum haughtii
GTAAAACCAAAGTTTGACAGCTTCAGAACACCACAGCAGCTTTTGTCTGAACCAGACATGGCTGCCTCGATGGTCATCCGGGTCCAAATTATCTAATCGGTTAAAATTACGATTCAGTTGCTAAAAATTATATTATTTTAAAAATTAATTTTATTTTAAAATTTAATCTATTTAATTTATTAATTTTAGATCGAGTTGATATTACTATTTCATTTGAACATGAGGCAAGAATTGTACAAACTTGATCTTTTTTTTTTTAAACAGAAGAACTCGTAGTCGTTATCTTTTAGATATATACTTGATAAATCTTCGGATTGACGCAATAATTTGTAAATCACGCTAATTGGATATTCCGCACTAGATAAGTCCTATACGATAGACTTAATTGAAAGAATGTAAGTAAGAGATTCAAAGATAGGACTTTTTGGCCTTATGTCTCTCACTTCACCAACTTGAATTACTTTAAATTAAACTAAAATTCAAGTTTTTTGTGTCTAATTTAACTTATAAATTAAAAATGAATTCAGATAAGGCTCTATTCATTACCAATATTACCTATAGACCATGGTGAATATATCAATGTTTTTAAGATCCGATTGGAAGTTAAACCAATAAGAGAATAAGTTTAAGGTTTAAATGATCTTACCAGTATTAGCTCGTTATAATAATGATTAAAGATTGAATAAAATTAAAGAATTTAAAATATGATTTTCTCTGCTTATCGAATAATTTAAAGTTTAATTTAAAATATTATTAAATAAAAATTAATTGTTTTATTTTAAGTCATAAGAATTTATTAATTTATACAAATTAATCGATAATTAATAAAATTGTTAAAATAAATTAAACTAAAAAATTAGATAATTGTAAATTTTTATGATTAAGGTTAAATGTCTTCGTGTGGAATTTTTTTTCCAATAATGGCTTGGATCTTAGAAAAAAGGGATTAGATCTCTTGTTTCGATTATGATGTTCCTATCATATTTCATTAAATGTCTGTTTAGTTGAGCTTCTGAAGGGTGAATAAATATTTTTTCTCATCGCAAAAGCCTTTTTTAAGAAAAATAAATGTTTGGCTATAAGATGAAACAAAAACACTTTTTTTGGTAGATATAGCTTTTTTGACAACCAAAATACAGCTTTTTAAAAAGCTCAAATTTAGAGCTTCTAAAAAATGTACATTTTCAGGTAAAATTTTCAGATCAATTAATGAGTTTATTTTTAATCCCTTTTGTCCTTATGTTTTACACATAATTTTTACAATACCCGCAAACTTATCTTCACGTTTACTTTGGAAGTTATATAATATTATTTAACTTTTTTATATGTTTTAATATTTATTTTTTATATTAGTTTTACTTATGTTATAATTCATATAAAAGTTTTGGTTAGATATATTTTCATTTATGTTTCATATGATTTAAAATTATATTACAATAATTAATATAGTTTACTTTACATATTGTTTTATATACTTTAAATAATATTTAAATATACAAATAATTTTTATTATAAAATAAATATAGTTAAAATTAATAAAAGTACCTTTTATATTTTTGTTGTCAAAGAATCTCATATATGAAGTTCTTTTAAAAAAATTATTTTTAACTAATAATTAAACAGTCAACTCACTTTTTAACCAAACTCTTTTAAGAAAAATTTATACTGTTAAAAGCTCTACTGCCTCATCTTATCTGCATATTTTTATTGAAAACAGAATTAGAAGAGACATACGATTTGACGTGCAGAAAAAACACAAAACACAGGTCGATCCATAACACGTTTCGGTCTGGAAAAGAGTAATGAAACGAGTTGACTAATGAGCATGAATGCCAATTTACGTGTCACATTGCAAGCACGCAAAGCCCCATGGCTAAGTCATTGCGTTTCAGACACGTTGTCACCGTTTCCATTACAAGTGTCACTCCTCTGCCCACTACTCTTTATCACCTAATCATTCCTTCGAAATTAAATTAAATTCAAATACCCAAAATACCCTTCTACATATTAAACAAATTAAATAAATTATCTACTAAATAATAAGAGTCAACTTTACCCAATTTTCTAATATCGATTCAAACTTTAAAAATTAGGATCGAAATATTTAAATTTCCAATTTTTAACAAAAATAACCTATCGATATACTTTCGATTAATCATATCTGTGACATGTGATTGCCAAATATAGATTAACATTAGGTGATTTAGATATATGCACAAAATATCCTGTAATGTTCTTGTACAATGCTGTGAAATAATAAAATTTAATAGCTACAAAAATAGCAAAAGAACGCCTTATAAAACTTGGAGATAAGTAATCAAGAAAGATATGTCATAATTAACCTTCACTAAGGGAGTTGTTATAATTAGAAAAGTTTGACATGATGATAAGAGTAAACAATACCTTTTAAAGTCCACTCTTCATACTTACTACATAGGAAGTTCAACCTAAACGGTCTTTATGCCTTTGTCAATGGGGCGCTCAGTGAAGATCTGTAGTGCAACTAAAAACGAAAAGAGTCGATTTACAATATATAAGGTACTAACAGATATGGTCAAACATGTATGTCCTTATGTATTGTCTTGTAATTTATTCTCCCTTTGTCATTATTTTCCTATCGCATCTGCATTGTGGGTTTATCAGAAATAGCCCTCTATTATATACTCTAAACCCTACTTCATTGTAAGACTTTGGACTGAATATGATGATGATAGTGATGATAAATCTATATGTGACAACCAAGTGCTGCAAATACGGATTTAATATGATTTGTCGTGTCATTCATAATAATAAAATATTTAATATCAGGTTATTTTTATTAGAAATTGAGAATTAAAATATTTTAATATTATTTTTAAATATTATAAAATTGAGTTGATATTATAATTAATTAAAACAATAATTACAAAATTCGAATGGTCCAAACCACACACTTTTTTCCTTTTTTTTGGAGGTCACCTACTCGCTTTTCCTTTGTTTGAAACATAAGTGACTTAGTGGTACCTAAGACTAGTTGGAAAAAAGATGGTTTGGAATTAGGGAATTGCAAGCAACGCCTGACCCACTCGGAAAGACAAAAGACAAAGCGTTTTGTGATGGGGATGAAATGCAGAATTTGTGAAAGTAACTTACCAACCAGAGAACTTCCATAATTGTTTTAGTAACCAAAACTAAAAGTTATTGTGTACTCGAACATTACTAAAAGCTCAAGGAAGCTCCCACAGCTTTCCTAAGATAAAGACTATTATTATTATTATTATTCCTACCACTCCTATCCGACCACACCAACCTCGGATTTCACTTCATGTTAATCAATTATACTTTCCATTAATTATTAATTTTGTACTAAAATATACAAAACTTGCATGTAATTTTAAAAATTTTTAAAAATTATTTTCTCAAAATTAACAATACCCCAATGAATAACAATAACAATGCCCCAGGGTATCCCGATGAAAGTTTCGTTGATACGTAAAATGTGAGGATATCCAACAATACACAACTTTACTCGTAATAGAACCAGTAAAAAAAAAGATAAAAATATTAAAGAAAAGGTTTGGGATATAAGTATTAGGACTAGTTGTACAAGATGTTTAGATTATTGTATTATTTGTGCTAATAACTCTTAATTAGTACAGAGATTGTTTATGATAAATTTACTATTAAGACAATAAAATAAAATAGATATGAAAGTTAATAATAATATAAAATAAATAATATGGATAAATAAAAATATGTAAATAAGTATTTTAAATTATTAACTAAAGTAAAATTTAATTGATTCAAGTTATATTTTTTTTATTTTTCTTTTATTAAGTTTCTTATTAGTTTAAGTTTTATCATTATCATTATCATTATTATTATATTATTATTAGTATTTTTTATTTGTATCTTTATTATTTGTATTAAGTATTTTTTTGTATTATTATTATTATTATTTATGATTTATTATTTTTACTTATTTATTCTGTTAACCTGCGTCTTTTTTTCTGTCACATCTGCATGTGAATTTACTAGAAACAATCTCTCTACTATGTAAAGGTAAGACTGCGTACTATCGGACCTTTCCAAATTTCGCTTCAATGTGAAACTTCAGACTGAGCGTGATAATAATAATAAAGTTAGATTTAAAAACTAAATCGAACTATGATGTATATGTCTAATAAATTATTGAGTACATATATTTCGTATTCTCTTATATTTTTTTCTAGTATAAATGATCATATTTTGATTTTAAAATTTTATTATAGTAACTTGAGCTCACCCTCGTGCTTCGAGGGATCGAATTCTCTATTCTTATAAATCAGTTCTTATCTTATTTTATTAGCTCTTATTTACGTATTTATATAAAAATAGTTTAAATGTATGACTAAATTTTACATATATATATATAATTATATATATATATCCGTACACTTGGAGTTGAACGTATCTTCTATTTTCGTTGTCCCGAGACAGGCGAACAAGTATATATGTACTTTGCCGTATCTTTTTCTTTTCTCGTGATGGTTGATTAAGCAGAATATCCCTTTTAAAAAAATTCAGTTTCAACTCAACTGCCGTATATGCAACTAATTTATTTATCAATTATTTAAAATTCATATTAATTATTAAAATATTCATCCGATATAATTATAAAAATTTTAATTTTTATAAATTTTTAGTTCAATTTTAATAATTTTATCATTAAGAATTTATCAATTTATTAATTAATCGACTAATTTTTATAAATTAATAAGTTATTATAATTTAAAATAAATCAATTAATTTTTCATCATCACATCTAAAAATTGAAGTCCTGCAATAAAGCGGGGTCTAGGGAGATCTGATAGTGCGTAGTCTTATCCCTATATAATAGAGAGATTATTTTTAGTAGAATCACATGCAAATATGACAATAAATAAGTGATGCATGTACAAGCGTAGATTAAGTAAAATTAGCACGCTAACTAGTTTTGTAAATAAAATTATCAAAATAATACATAAATAAATAAACAATTTGATATAGCTAAAAGGATATACCTGATGGTAACTAGATTTACTAGCACCTAATACGTTGTAAAGACCGATTTTTCTTGTCACTATATAAGCTAGGGGTATTTATTTAGAGATCCTGAAAGTATGACAATTTTACGTTTTTAAATTTCAAATTCTTCAATATTTAAAGACTATCTCTTTTAATCATATCTTAAATTATTTAATTTTATTTAATCTTTAACTAATTTTATGACATGTCAATATTGGTCAAATTTTTTAAAAGTTAAATTTCTTGCCTTACTGGTTTAACTTTTGGTTTGATTTTATCATAAATTTGTTTTTACTAATTATAAATGACAAGGAAACTTGGTAAGGAGATAAAAAGTGTGGAAAAAAGATAAGCAGGGTACTTTTGTCATTACGGAAAAGTTCACAGCTCAAAGTCCTGAATTTTATCGTTTTCTTCCTCAGAAAAGACAAGGAAATGACATTTGAAGGGAACAATAAATGAATAAAATATTTTTTTATAAATTATCATAAATGCAAAAGACAAAACTATACATGAGTTTTGATCTTTCCTCTCTCTCTTTCTATATGTGTATATATACATGTAAATAACAATATTATATTCTCTTTCTCTATCAACGATATTTGTCTCTCTTAAGGTTGCAAGGAAATTTTGGACCAAAAATCCATGGCTTCTGCTTAGATTCTTCTCACCGGAATTCGAGTTTTAGAGGCTCTTTCTGTCATCGGTGAGCTGTTCTATCTCTCTGTCTCTCTCTCTGTTTCCCTGTTGCTGTTTCCATTTGTTTTTTTGTTTGTTTGTTTGTTTCGCTGTTGCTGTGAGTCGGTGTTCTTCGTCTCTTTGTTGGTCTCTTTCTGACTTGTGTCGGGAGTTTTTGTGTTTGGTTTGCTGGAAGAAGACGAGCTCGGTGGAGAAGAGGACGTGGTTAGATTTAGAAGAAGTGGCTGCTTAGTTGGAGCAACAGTTGTTTGCAATTGTAGTTGTTGACTTTGATTTGATCATTTCTTGTTAGTTTAGAAGACAACTTTGCAGAATTCTGAGTGGAGTTAGGGGTTACTGACGGAGAAATTCAGCTTAATTGAGTTATGTTTTGAAGTTTTTAGCTTCAGGTAAGTGGATTTCGTGTTTATATGCTGTAAGACTTCGATTTTTACTTCGGAGTAAAAAGCAATCCATCGAAAAAGTGGACTTTTCGTTTTTCTTTTTTTTCCAGTTCCGAGAAAAGAACTGGAACAGAGAGGTAAGTGGTACTGTAGAGACAAGAATGATGGATTTGTTGTGTAATAGATCGTATTTACTTATGGACAAAGGAACACAGGATTGAACATTTTCGAAATTGTTGATATCTGGTATTATGTCGTTGTGGATATCCATGGCTCTGCATGCGGTTGCTCTTCTCACTCTGTTTCTTGATATGGGTTTTTCTGTTCTACGCTGGAGGACCTGTTGGCATGCGTTTTACTTAGTTCTTTCTCTTGGATTCGGTTTCTCAAACTAGTGGAGAATTTTTTTTATCATTTGTGTATTTGAACATGCATAAATGACTCAAGTTTGATATGCGCTGCTCAGGTTTCCTGTGAGTGTTGGATGAGTAGTTGGTTTGTGAATAAAATACATGCAAATTCATAAACTTTATGGTTCACTTTTTTAATCTGGTTTTAGCATGTTTACCCTGTGACCTTTTCCCAGGTGGAGACTGTAAATAATGCCGGCAAAACCCAATAATGAAGATCGTCGGTTAGACCAAGGTGGACATGTACCACAATCGGCAATGTATAGTCAACCTTGGTGGCGTGGAGTTGGAAACAATACTTCCTTTGGTGAAAATACCTTAACAACACCTACAGTGGAGCATTTAACACAGGGAGCAATTCAGTCACAAGCTAGTACTGGGTTGGATAATGGAGCTAGTTTCAATAAAGATTTGCAGATTGCTGTATCAAAACAATCTGGTAGTCATCCTCAATATTTTGTTATTTTGTGAAAATTTTGCTGAAGCATTCTGGGACAGTTCTCATACTCGTTCACTTATGTTAACAAAGCAACTCTATTATATATTTTTTCCTCCATAGATCAGCAACATAATCACACTTCATGTAAAAAATTTATACTTTGAAAGGGAAAGACCCTTTTACAATGGGTGCGAGAGAGGTTGCATTTTTTGTTGATTAGTTAGTTTGTTTCACTTGACTAGGAATTCAACTACTTGTTCATGTTGTAAACTTATCTTCTCACTTCATTTTATCAAGATGTTGGCTAAGGGAGCAAAATCCATCAAATGTGATGAAAAATAAAAAAAAGTGAAGTCAAACAAGGAATTTGAGAGAGTAGAATAATTCTTTACCATTTGCAAGGGTCATATGGGAGGATATGATGGTGGCTGCAAGCTACATTTTAGTCTTTTCCTTTGAAAAGATGCTGCATCCAAAGATCATTCCTTTTTTATTCCTCTCTCTATTTAGGTTTACTATTTTGCCAAAATCTTGAATTATTTTCATTGACAAGGGTAATATCGCATTGATATTCGAAGTCGGTGCTACAGTCGCGATACAATCAGTATTAAAAGCCTCCATTTTTTAAGTCGGAAGAATTGTGTGTTTAGATATTAAGGGGCATTTTAATTATCTTCTAATAAAGGGATACGTTTTGTACAACTAAGACATAGCTCTGCTATATACCAGCATTATGAATCAGTGTATTATTTTTAAGTTGCAACTGCTGATACTGTTGGATTTCTTAAATTAGTTGTCATTTTTTGTGAATTATGGTATGTTGCAAAATTGATTGTGTAGGGAACTCTGTAGGATGTACCATTAATGCAAATATGTTAATAATGCAAACCTCCCTTTTGTTCCTTTTTGCTTATTGGGTCTGTGGGTTTGATTTCCATTTGTCTAGATGGAAGTAATGGACCTGGGCACCAACTGAAACCATCAGCGGCAGCTGTTACCATGAGTGGACAACTTGAACCAACTTCTCAAATGGAACTTGTCGGTCACTCAATAGTAATATTACACTCCTTTCTTCTATATGTCTGTTGTTGTACACTTGTTGGGTGTCTGATGGCATTTCCACAAACAAGTTCTTTTGCTGACCATAGAATAGAATGCTTCTACGCCTTTTCTCTGCTTGTTTCCAGATATTAAAAATTGATGTTTTCAATATTTCAGGTTTTGTCGTCGTATCCATCAGATCCTCAATATCAGGGAATGTTGACCCCTTTTGGACTGCAAACTATGGTATGTAATTATCTTAGCTTTTCATAGTTGTCGTTTTCTTATAACGGGGAAGATTTTTGCACCACGAACCTGACATGTGTGATATTTGTATTTGAGTTGATTTCAAACTTAACTTTGAATGTATTGATGGTATAGCAACTCATTCATTGTGCAACGGTTTTGTCTCTACCTCATATCTTTACTTTTAACAACCTGTCAAAGTTAGGTGAAAATATATCTTTTGAAAAAATCTCATTGGAGATGCTCAATTCTTTTTCAAAGTTTTGGATCCAAAATTGTGCTATAAAAGTTTGTTGTGTCGCTATGTGCGTGCTTTGGGTGGTTATTGGTTGAAGAAAGAAGACAATCAATTCTAAGTTGAATACTATAGCATATAAATATGCCATACTTAAGGACAATTTCCATGGGCACGTATTTGAAGCTGACTTACATAGCAACTTTTATCTTATTGTTGTTTCTGTGATCTGGTTGATGGCTTCCTGCTAATATGGTTGATAATATCGACCAGAGAAACATTTATATTAATGGCTCTTGTTATTATGCAACAAAGAAAATGTTTGTTATAACTTGTTTTCAGTGGATTAAATTTCGTGATATCTTTTTCATCTATTACTAGGTACCTCCACAGTTATATGGACTGTCCCATGGAAGAATGCCATTACCCCTTGACATGGAAGAGGAACCAGTTTATGTAAATGCAAAGCAGTTTCACGGTATATTGAGGCGAAGACAGGCACGTGCGAAGGCTGAGCTTGAGAAGAAAGTGGTAAAAGCTAGAAAGGTCTGTGATATCTGTGTTGATGTTTCTTGTTGGCAATGTTTGGGTTATTTTCAGATTTGGCATTATAAAATAAAAGCGTATTTCCTTTTAATCTGTCTTGGTTTGTTTTAGTCTTTTTAACAAACAAGTGTTTTTGGACTCTTGCTTCCTATTTCATGTTTTCTTTTGCTAATTTAGGTGTCTTTCCATTTTAAGATACATCAAGCATGGATTTTATTTTGCCTTATCATTTAAGTAGTTACTAGAAATAAGAGAGAGTTGGTAGAATTAATCTTTGAATACCCCGTGTCATTTAGTTAACTTTATTGAGACAACTTGGGAAATAAAAACATTTGAAGTTGATGCAAGTAGAAAAAGATGAGTTTTGCAAAAATGCATAGTTTATGAAAATGTGGAATGATACAATAATTGAACGCTGAAACCAGAGATCTACATGAAGCAAACAACTTCAGATGAAGTGAAGCGTCCAACAAATTATGACATAATGATTGACTCACAGGAGTGCAATAAAGATGCACAATCCATTTAGTTTCTTAGTTGATTTTCAATGTGGTAATAAATATCTTAGTGTCTATCATGTTTATGTTAGGCTTTAATCGTCTGATTATGCTATTTTGCCCCGTATTATTCATTACAGCCGTATCTTCACGAGTCTAGACATCAGCATGCTATGAGACGGGCTAGAGGTGTTGGAGGCCGTTTTCTCAACACAAAGAAGCCTGATAATGCTGCTGATCCATTGTCAAATAAAAGTGCGAGTTTAGGTTCCAATCTTACAAGACAGTCTACCAGCTTGTCAGGCTCAGAGAATTTCTCCTCGAATGGTACCAGAGATTCAGATTCCCCCCGATATCTGCAAGAACGTAAAAGATCCATGATTCAAGAACATTCATCTTCCAACTGTAATGGTGGTGGCCATGACCTGTTGTCAATCTATTCGTCGACTGGCAATGGTACAAATGTGTTGGGTCAGCAGAGTCAGAGAGCGTATGGGAATGGGGTGTCAAATGGGACATTCCCCATTAATTAAGTTTGCACCTCAAGTTGCAGGGCTCCTTCAGCATTCCTACACCGGTTCGATTACTGAGTCACGTATATATATTTTAAGTTTGATCTAACCGAATCCTTTGTTCGTCTTATGGGTGGCCCTGTTTATGCAGGCAATCAAAGCTAGAGGGGTTTCTCATATCCTGCTTGAGTTTCTCTCCAGGCAATTCATTCTTGGCTTTCAGTACTCTTGTGCATTTAAGGGGGTGAAGTTGGAGGATGCGACAGACTTCACTGTGAGTGAAGTCTTTAAAATAAAAGCATCGTTTCTTCCGTTCACTTCTCTGTAAAAAGTTAGCAAACTTTCTGTATCTACCAAGTAGACTCTTAGTTGTTGACTGTTAGTTCTGAACAGTTTTCTGTTTTCTCAAGAGTTGGTTTCTTGTTACTGAAACGTTTCTCCTTTCTGAACCTGACGGCTTAACAATGACAAAGACTTGGTCCTTTTGTCCTTTAATCGTTAACTTGTGATCTTGCCAAAATGTTTTGATTGCATAAGGTAAGTTGCAGTTTTAAGGTCATCCTGTCAAGGAACTGATTGACAATAGCCTTCTGGTCAGAAAACTTGAACCGGTGATATAAGGATTTTGCACCGGATTTTGCACCTTCTTATTTAAATTTGGCTTGGTCTGCCTCGGATATATGTGAAAATTGAATGAGCTACTGAAGAAATACCAAACGCTTCCATATGGTGGCCGAAATACCAAATGCTTCATAATGAAAACTGGTTTTGTTTTTCTGATTCACCGGGCGAAATCACATAGACCTTGTTTCAGATTAAGTTTTAAAGCTTTTGTCATATTTATTGACGAGCTAGTACATACATATTTACAAACCGAATGAATGTGCTCTGCACTCTGATTTGTTTCCTGCTGCTTATAGCCTGAGCAGCGAGTCATAGCTTTCTTCATGATGGGCAATTACAGCTTCGACTGTTCTTGAAGTTGTTCCTGTTCAACATTTGATGATATGTTCAGTTCAATCCATATTTTAGAAACTAACTGACGATGAAACCAAACTTGCACTAACCTGTGTCACAAAGAAGGCATGGAATCCATATGGAACTCTGTGGGGTAACTCAACAACCGCAACCGGATCTGGCAACATTGTTTTTGCATCAATTACATTAACTGAAGATTTTCTGCAGTATGAAGTTATGGCATTTTGGTGAGTTTCAATTCACAATCTCACATGAAACTAAGGAATGTCACATGATCATGAACTACAAGCAAAGAGTGCCGTTGGTAAAGAATAAGAATTACCCGGTATTCTCATCATGCACAAAGAATATCAAGTATCCGTCATCTTCCTCACTGTGGGTCCCAGAATCTCGAGGGACAAATATAGCCTCTGAACCAAATCTACCAGGTCCAAGGTCATAGATACCTTTAACATTTCCTCCAACTTCAAGCTTTGTCTTTCCTGATTCTGGTTCAGCATGTAGATCAAATTTAATAATTCCAGTAACCTTTGCAATGCTGTCTAGAGTGGTCCCGTACACATATCTTTGTTTCCTGCGTCCATAAGAGAGTATCAGAAAGCAATCCTGTTTTAATATGCAAATGAGCTTCTTAGTGAACATTTTAGGTTTATCAACTACGGTGCTGCATACCTGCCAGTGTAGTTCTCATTTACTCTAGGAAAATCAACAGCAGATGCTGAGAGTTTCTTCTGCGAAGCGATTCCAGTTTTCATGTTGAATCTCATTTCATATCTGTTTTCAGCAATCATAGTGAGATGTGCAAGTAGAAAGCTAATTTAAGAACAGAGAAATTGTCATAATTTCCCTACAATTCATTTGAAAAGTTCTCAAGCTTCTCTTTGACGATGCCATTGACCATGTCTAGATCCGGGTCTTGAAGCCGGCAGGTAATCAGAATAACTTCGTCTTCTTCCTCCCAAGCATTGGCTAGTTGAGAGATCATCAAAAAGAAGGATCACATTTCATGAATGCAGGAAAATTGTGTCACGTTCAAAAGTAACTAGATGTTAAGGACTCCAAGAAGACAAACAGGTAAAATCTATTCCATAATGGTATGTAGTACGGCTGTGGAAGTAATGGAAGGGTTTATCAATTCAAGAATTACAACCTTCTAACTTGTTGTTTCTGTGTTATCATCTAAATTGCTTGTTTTTGCAAACCAGGTTTGATTAGGAGAACCTAAAGGTTCTTGCATCAGAAGTATGTATTCTGCAGAATTATTCTTACACATGCCTAAAGTAATCAAGATAAGAGAAAAAGGATAGAGTTTTTGACAATCAAATAGACAGAAGCATCCAAAACCGCCTACCATTGTGGAAAATGAAACAATTTGGAAGCTCAAACCATCTAATTAGGCTGTCATCCTTTGCATATCTTTGTAAAACACCAAATCGAGCCTTTTTTGTAGCATCAAAAGTGAATATCATTTTCTTTTCTTTCACCATTTCCTGCAAAAGCATAAGAGCAGTAAGGCTTATCTTGTTCATCAGGTAGTACTGTATTTCTTGACTATTAAAGGATTAGGCACATCAACCACATAAAAATCAAGAAAGTAATCTGCACACTCCTTCGAAGATGTAAAACAGAAAGTGGGAAATTGCTGTACCTTTGGCCTGAAATACATAGGAAGATCCATGAAAATCGCATAGTTCTCTGTAATTGCAAAGTCATGCATCATAATGGGATCTGATATTGTAATAGGTACTGGATCGTGCATGAAACCGTCCTTTGAAATAACTCTATACGTGATGTATGGCGGTTCGTGCGCATAGCCAAAAGTGAACATCTCTCCTGCATTCAGGGATTTTGTATTTCAGCATCTTCACTATAGATTGATAGTCAATTAGGTTAGTTCTATAAGGATAAAGCTTACCAGTGAATGGATCAACCTTTCGATGAGCAGTAAAAGAGTGCTTTAATCTTTTGTCATAATCCAACATCCCAATAGTTTGCAGATCTCCATCTTCCATAATTTTGATCACATCTGCAAGATGATAGCTATATCACTAGTTCCCCTACTAGATAATGCAAACAGAACAGATTTGATTCCAAGAATTCTTAGAACATAATTGAGACTGAGAGCAAAGCTTACAAGGCTTATCTGCCTCTTGAAGTGCTAAAAGTTTGCCACGGTGATAAGTGAGAGCTGTATTGCCTGCAAGAGAGTTACTTTAACAGTTTTCCTTTTGATTTATGATAAAAGCAAGTAATATTTGACAGATTCCTCACTTCTGCCCTTCAAATTCTAACATAGAAAAATAGCCAGAGACAAAAGCAACGGTGGTTACACCAACGAAGAAACACGTCCAACCCCAAAGCTCACCTCGCAAACTTTAAAAGTTGGCAAAAAAGGACGAGAACTATATGCAATCGACTAGTTCAAAATAGCTCAATTTAGTATATAAATCACAAAATGTATAAAATCGCTGATGAGATCAAGAGACCTACCTGAGTTTGAAGTAATTCCTGTGATAAAGATGCGTGAAACCAATCACACCAACGATAAAGAACGGGAAATTAGAAATAACGTTAAGCGTGTTTGCTATGCCTGAAATTAAAAATCAAGAAAAAATCCGATAGATAGATCAAAGCTAGAGACTTGATTGAACCGAGAAACAAACTTTGAGCAAAGATCACGAAATAATATCATAAAGTACTATAGTTCCTCTTCATTTGGTCAGTAGAAAACATGGAGATTTGCTAAAAACAGGGAGAGAAACAATCAATAGAATAGAGAAGAAAAGGGGGGAGGGGTTTTCTGATTACCCAAAAATTCTCGTTGGTTAACGAAGTCGTGGTAAGCTTCGGATTGAGGAATGACAGACATGGAGTCTGTCTGACGGAAGCGCAGCCGTGGCGGTGATCTGGTAGGAAAGAGCGAAGAAGAATCCAGAGAAAACGAGAGAAATGAGACGGGGCAAAATCGACATTAATCAAATAATTTCAGCTGATCATGTTGAAACGCTCCTCTCAGCAGCTTATTCAAAATTAGCTGATTGGGTTGAATCAGCCAACCCAATCAGCTAACAACCAAACACTTTTAATAGCTTAAAAATTAGCTGATTGGGTTGAATCAGCCAACCCAATCAGCTAACAACCAAACACCTTTAATAGCTTTTTCATAAGGTCAATAAGCTGAAATTGGTCAAACAGCTAAAAAAGAGCTGATAAGTTCTTTACCAAACAAGGCCATTATCTTGTCTTATTGTGTCGAATAAATCTCAGTCATTTATTTATATGGGTTTCATATAGATTTCATATAGACCCCACGTAGATCCTGTAAAATAAATAATTAAGATTTCATGAGACAGAATAAGATAGGGTAATATTGTACGGAAGATCTTGAGTGCAAGGCCTTCAAAACGGATGTACTTAGCCTTGGGTTCTCCGAAATCGTCCACGTGTCCAGTCCAAGTCCAACACCGCTTAAGAGTGATGACATCTTTGCTCATTCAACACAACACTCCACACTTGAGTCATCAAAACCTTATTACTTAACTAATCACTTCACGACAAATGAGAATAGCGATCATCACCGGCACGGGACGCATGGCATCCGCAGTTCATAGGTTAATCTTCTGCTCTTCTTCCTCCCACAGACTCGCCTCCCTCACTGCCATCTCTTCTCTTCACCTCTGTCGCCTCGTACGTCCCTTGCGTTGCCTTTTGATTGCTTATATATGTGCTATATGTGATTTGTGATTCCTGCTTATTTTGATGAACTGGACATACCCTTGGAATTTTTTTAGATGAGTACGAATACTCAGAGTGTTGCTTCTCAGCTGAGAAGTTCCGGTCTATTACGGACTCAAGGTCTCATTGGTGGCAAATGGGTTAATGCTTTTGACTCCACCACCATTCAGGTTCTTTGGCTTTCCTCACTTGTATATGTGATTGCCCACTAAGCGTGTCAAGTTGTTGATATTGTCTTGACTGTTTTCCTGTTTTTGATTCTGTTCTCTGTAGTTGTTTACAAATTGCAGGGACACAGACAAATTGGCTTATTTCTTCTGTTTCTATGATTGTTCATTCAGAAATTGAAAAAGACAAGGCACCATGTTCCCATTTTTTATTTTATGTGTTCTGTTTCCAAAGACCTTGAACTCGACATCCAAACTTTGTTCCGCTAGGTCCACTATTATTTGTTTTGTTCCATGTTTGTAGTTCATGTGATGACAGGTCAACGATCCAGCTAGTGGTGAAATTATTGCAGAAGTTCCATGCATGGGTGCCAATGAAACAAATCAAGCAATATCTTCAGCATATGATGCCTTTCATTGTATGAATCTTTATACTGATTAAATCCCATGAGTATTCCGATTTCATATAAACATTTGTATATGGATATCTGTGTGTGCATAAATAAACAAACACAGAGGTGCTGCATTTAGATCTTTTTGTGTCATTAAAACTATAATGTGACAATTTGAAAGCTTTTAGGATGAATAATAAAACAGCCCTGCTTGTTCCTTTTCTGTTTTTTTTTTTTCTTCTTTACGTTTCAATCTCTTGCTCATAACTGACATACACAACTTTCCATGCGTAGACTGGAGCAAACTCACGGCTATGGAGAGAAGTCAACGTCTAAGAAGATGGTAAATGATTACCGTATACTTTTTGAATCATTTACTTCTGGAATGCTTTCAAATGATCAAGTGCCTGAAACTAAAATATAACTTGTTTACATTTATTTCAAGGTATGACCTTCTGATTGCCCACAAAGAGGAGCTTGGACAACTGATAACCTTAGAGCAAGGGAAACCTTTGAAAGAGGCATTGGGTGAGGTATTCATTTTAAAGTTCAAACTTTCTATGATATTTTAAAACAAAGGCTTTGTGGTTATTTTTCTTATATGCTAGTCACTGAATGCAAAATGTCGTGCTGAGACTCCAATAATAGGTCAATTATGGAGCCAGCTTTATTGAGTTCTTTGCTGAGGAAGCTAAACGTGTCTATGGCGACATAATTCCACCAACTCTTGGCGATCGTCGGTTACTTGTTCTAAAGCAGGTGTTGCCTTTGAACTTTCATTCTTGAGGATCACTTACTTGTATATACAAATTTAGTAGTTCTTTGTAATATTTGGACAACATCTAATAGGCTAGGAAATATTTCTTTTTTATCAAGGTTCATTCACAATTTTGTATCTTTCCATAATGTACATGAATATTTTAATTTGATGTGATCTAAAGTGACACGAGGAGGAGGGTGGATTAATGGGCAGTATTGATGGAAAAGGAACTGTGTATAAAATTTAGAAGGATTGAATAATAGTAAGTGAAAAAAATGAATAACAGGAGATTAGGATCAATACAAGTGGGTGATTGGACTTGTAGAACTTGTATAAAATTCATTTACATAAAACTTTTGGTTAGGATATTTCCACTTTAAGACAACCTTGTCCAAGTAATGTCCTATAAGTGTTCTCAATAATATACCTGTTTATAACTTTCCTTTTGGAGTTGCTAGAACTTGATACCAGTTACTATTCTGTGATTGATATACACATCTGTGATGATAAGTATATAAGCTTTTTGCAGCCTGTTGGTGTTGTTGGAGCAATTACACCCTGGAACTTTCCTTTGGCGATGATTACACGAAAGGTTTGTTTGATGGCTTCAAGAATATTCCGAAAAGAAAAGGATAAAAAACAACAGAAGAATGCACTACTTTTCCGAATGCACTACTTTTCCGTGGTCTGACTATATTAAGCTTGTGTGATGCCTATATGGTTTCAAACTTTTCCTTTTATCCACAGGTTGGTCCTGCACTTGCCTCTGGCTGTACAGTGGTTGTGAAACCCTCTGAACTTACTCCCCTTACAGCTTTAGCAGCAGCTGAGCTAGCCCTTCAAGCTGGGATTCCACCGGTAACTGCCTTCTAAAATTTTAATGTAAATATGGATACTGCAATAAAATCTCCATGCAGAATCCAATGTAAGAAATTGGAACCTTAGGATGAATTAGGGCCAATAGCTTCTCACCTAATGAAGGATAGAAGAAATGAATTTCCTTATGCTTTTATGATAATAGTCATCAAATTTGTCTAAATTTCTGATGCCTTAATGAGGCCTTTTATAAAGCAATTGCTCTTTAGGTCATCATTGCTTGGTGAATGTTTTTGTGGCCTTGTGTCTGGAAGATTAGTGAATGATGTGGTTTGTCAAGTGATGAGGTTCTTACTGCTCTGAATTGCATCATGTTGGAGGAGGGTGCTAACTTTCTTTCTAATCTGTGCTTTTACATACATTTGATAACATGAAAATAACCTATTCCTAATTTAAAAACCATTCTAATATTGTATTTCATTTTATTTGTTTCTAAGAATTTTGATCTCTATGTTGTAGGGTGCTCTGAATGTGGTTATGGGAAATGCTTCTGAAATCGGCGGTGCTTTACTTACGAGTACAAAGGTTTTTTTCTGCTTGGATTACTGGAAATGCAATGATTTAGGCTTTAAGAGCTTACTTGTTCGCTGATTCAGGTGAGAAAAATAACATTCACTGGCTCAACAGCTGTTGGAAAAAAGTTAATGGCAGGGGCAGCCGAGACTGTAAAGAGGGTATGGGCAGTAAATACTAGGGATTCTTTTTTGGAGGTTTTAGAAACCTTCCAGGACTCATTGTCTTTTCCCCTTATATGTTTAGCTCTCTCTGGAACTTGGTGGGAATGCACCCTGCATAGTATTTGATGATGCAGACCTGGAGGTGGCAGTAAAAGGAGCTGTAAGTTAGACTGGATTTATAATTGCTGTTAACACTAAGTATGTTGTGTTCTCCTGAACTGGTTCCATTGGGAAGTAAACTGAAGTTACATAGCTTCCTACAGTGTCAACAGTTTATAAAACTTTTCTCCAGAAGCTAATAGATCACTTTCAGTTATTATCATGTAGTCAGCTATTTGTTTGAAATTATTGTTAGTACTACCTATAAGTGCTGATATCTTGTATAACTAATATTTTCTTTTACTAGGTAGTAATGCTTACTTTTCTGCTGCTTATTAAAAAAAAAAACTGGTTGGTTTATAGGCATTATCATTATCCTGGTGCTATTCTTAACTCAGTCAATCAAATTATTGCAGCTTGCAGCAAAGTTCCGTAACAGTGGTCAAACATGTGTTTGTGCTAATAGAGTAATTGTGCAAGAAGGTACATGTGGAGTTATTTCCAAATATAGGGTTGTAATTGTGGTTTCTTTTTATGCTGTCACTCATATATTATTCATTCATGAGCCTTACCTATTAATTTAAACCTTTGGGTGGATTGATATTTGACATGATATTAGAACCTTGACAGCAAAGACATTACAATTCAAACAACGTGAAATACTTTATTGATGGAACTTGTTGAATTTGTCCCCAACAGAAACATGTGAAGCATGGACTGTTGACCCTTCCTTGGTTTTAAACATTTGCAAGTTCTTTTCACATCAGTTATTTTCATTTGAGATGTCATATTATACTTTTACATGGCCCATTCCTATTCCTCACTTTTCCTTTACAATTTTCATTTATTAAAATCGTTGGAGTTGGAATATAAGATGCTTGGTTCTTGAATTCAGTCATGCTATGTTTCAAATCATAGTTACTTGTTTATACTTATCTTTTAAACTTGCTGCTATCTCAGGATGTATCACACTTTTTTGTGTAGGTATATATGACAAGTTTGCTGATGCATTTTCCAAAGCTGTTCAGAATATGCAAGTTGGGAATGGCTTTAGTGAAGGTGTGGTACAGGTAATGCTTGCTTTTGTTATCTTAGTAATTTATTGTTGTGGGTCAGTTTCATGCAATGTAAATGTTGTGTTATCTTAGTAAGTTATCATTGTGAGTCAGTTTCATGCAATGCAAATGTTGTGTATTTGTAGCATCGGCTGCAAATCATGTGATTCTGTATGGCATGCATCTGTTCTTTTTCCATTTAACCAGGAGTTGCTGAAAGCAATTATCGCAAGAAACGAAACCAGTCTAGCACTTGCAGCATATTTTGTTTAAAAGTTCATTGTCCTGAGAGTTGAGTAATTGCTGAGCAATCTTTATGCACCTTAATGTTTGTTGTATAATTCAATAAGCTAAAGTAATGGCAGAAGTTCATGGGTCATTTACCTCTTCTGTTGTCATGGGATAGAAAATAGATGAGTAACTTTTACATGTTGCGTACTTTGATGAGTTAGAAGTTATCCTTCATTTATGTGTTTTGGTCATTTGGTAAGAAGCAGCATTTCTAATATTTACTGCTATTTGTACGCTAAGATGAAGCAAGTTTAGCATTGTTCCTTGAGGATTTACCATCTATGAGGTAGAAGAGGGGATGCTAAATGCCATTTTTCCAGTAACAGAACTGTATGTCATTTTCTTTCGTTCCATACCAAACTTGTGCATTGAGATATGACAATATTGGAATTGTTTCTCATCCTTAATTCTTCCCTTTTCCCACTCAACCGATGTTGTCTTGCATTGCAATGATGATTCTGATCACAAATTCATTTGACTAATCATCTTCTTGTATTTCACATGCCTTCTTTTGATAAGTGGTTTGATCTTTAAGATTAATTCTTACTTCCAGGGGCCTTTGATCAACGAAGCTGCAGTACAAAAGGTGAATATTTTTTGACTTTGTGCAGTTTTCATAATATTAAATTGTGATAATTGACCGTTTGGGTGACTTCCTCTATTGTTTTAATCCCTTCTTTAAATTCTTTTACAGGTTGAAAAGCTTGTTAAAGATGCAATCTCAAAGGTCTGTCTTGTTTGCTCCATCTATCTGTATATTACATTATCATTTTATTTACATGCGATTTGTCATTTGAACCTGTTGCCTTGGATCTTTTATTTGATATATATACTTCTAATTTATTCAAACTACACGTGAAGGGAGCAAAACTCCTTCTTGGTGGGAAAAGACACAGCCTCGGAATGACTTTCTATGAGCCCACTGTACTTAGTGGTGTGAAGAGTGAGATGCTTATATCAAGGTAAAAATGGAAAATGTTATAGTCATTATATGAAATAAGCTATGTAATCAAAATTGCCAGGAATCTCCTCTCGAATCAGTTAAAAGGATTGTAATTGC
>JANSVB020000196.1:138705-154266 GCA_025504935.2 Erythroxylum haughtii
AGGAATGCCCTAAAAAAGACCATTCATTTTGGTGAAAGTACTTTTGGAAGGTAATTCAGAGACTAAATTACAGATTAAAAAGCTAATAATTCATATAGACATACTTGTTATAGGCAGCACGCCCAACCATAACACCATGTGCTCCTTCCAACAATGCTCCATTCACCTATGACATAACCCATATGCAGGAATCACTTTGATGTAGTATAGGAGGAAAACAGTAAATAATTGAAATCTGAATTGTAAAAAGCCTATGAAAGTAGGAAATGGGATTTTATCCTAAAGAATATGTTGAGAAGAAAATATAGATACCAAACCTCATCAACACAATTTATCCCTCCATTTATTGTGAACTGTAACTCTGGAAAATCACGCAACAGGCCAAAATAGTATTCATATCTGCACTTGTATAATTTTAAGTAGTCAGTTGCACATAAAAGAAATAGGTATTATGTTTCTGTTGTAATGATGGTATTACCATTGACTACAAGTAAGGATATGTGAGAATGAATTACAATTAAGATTGAACTAAGCTCTTACTTCAGAGGAGGAATCTTTCGATTTTCAGCTGGGCTAAGACCATTGAGTAGAGCCTTCCGCGAGTGTATGGTAAAATGTTTAACTGGGGATAGAGAAGATACCTTATAGATAAAATCACCTGTAGCGGGCATAAGGAACAATGTTAATATACAATCCCAGCTAAGTAGCAACCTTACGATAAGAATCTGTGAAGACATTAGGAGTTAAAACTCTTGCAAGCTACAAACAGCCACACTATGTGTTTGAAGAAAAACTCTTGCAAGCTACAAACAGTCACACTATGTGTTTGAAGAACATTGGAATATAGGATTCTCTTCTTCTCATATCCTAATCAACCATTGACTCCGCAAAACAACTCCAAAGTGATACATATTCAATTTGCTTCAGCTCAGATAGAGATAGAGCAAAGATACGAAACTTACAAAGCTCATTGTAAGAATCATGATCATCCACACCAATTCGGCATTTAACGCTAACAGGAACATCTGTGTTAGCAGCAATTACAGACATGGCCTCGCCAACAAACTTCCCTTGAAAACATGAAATGGGAATACCAGACATAAGGAATCACAGAAACAGTAGAAAAGAATTATTTATTTAGTCAACAAAGTAAACAGCTCAACCATCAAACCTTTGGATCAAGCATAAGACGAACGCCAAAACACCCATGCCCAGCTACCCTCGGACTAGGACAACCGCAACTGGTGTATTTTGGAGGCAAGATTGGCAGTTTTGGTTCAGCAAGTTATAAAACAAATGAACATAAGGTAGAAAACAAACAAAGGATGTTACAAAGTGCCATAACTTGAAATTAATCTCATCGTAGCCATATGACTTTGCAAGTTTAGTTGCTTTTGCCAGGTTCTCTAGATTACTCCCACCAATTTGCAAAACAATGGGATGTTGTTCAGGTGAATATGCCAAAAACCTGTCCTGATCGTTGGCAAACAAGAAACAGAGAATTAGTAACCTCTAAGAACTACTTTCTTTATTGATTCACCCAGAAGAAGATCTGAACCCTTATCAGGAAAACTAAATTGCTTGCTTAGGTACCAAATTCCCTTCTTGGTAAACAATTGTTTCAGCTGCCAACATTTCAGTATAGAGCCATGCGTGTTTTGATATAAGCCGAGCAAGAGTCCTGTAGTGATTATCTGTCCAGTCCATCATCGGTGCAACACTAAGCATTAAAAAAAAAAATTCAGAACTTAAATAGAAAAACTGTTTTATTTCACGTTAAAAAAAAAAACAGAGCATGCAGGTGCAGACCTAAACAATGGAGGGGGATATTGCCCCACAACTGATTCGGGTTTTGTTTGCAATTGATTTGTATGTAAATAAGCAGCGAGTCTCCTTGACTTGGCTGGAGACCTATAACACACACTTAAACATAATGTCTGATTTGTCCTGGGAACAACAGAATGAAGAAACGTAAAAGAAGAAACAAAAGAATAAGCAGAAAACGTCGCCATCCTTCTTAGCAAAGAAAGCTTGCTCCTTTTTAGCACCTATCCATTAGAAAGAAAACTCCATCATGCAGGCGACCCACATCGGCAAAAACTCTAAATTAATATTAACATGACAGTCTTGAATAACTAACTCCACTCGTAAAATGGTAAGCTCAGCCCACGATTCGACCCCAATTTCTCAAATACGCTCCCAAGTTCCAAGAACTCCAAAATCAAAACTAAAACAAACACATTTAAACCCCGCCCTGGACCTCCATGCTACGTGCAACGGAAGAGAAATCTCTCCTAGACGTATTATCAAACAGATAGAGCACGAAACCAATGCGAGGAAGAACTAAGGCAGGAAAACAGCATTACATCGAAACAGGATTCGTCGGCTACGGTTCAACACTGTTGCTGAGAGTGCTGAGAGAAACGAGCGAGTGGAGAGGGTGGAGAGGCAATACACGCACACCTCTCGTCTCCTATCCAGAGCAAATACAAAAGCTTTAAGTGGTAGCTAGTCTACCTCCAATCACTGAAACGCGGCCGCTAAGAGTTAACAGAAAGTTTGTATTGGATTTATTACAAATATTAAATATCGAAAAGTTAATATTTATAATATTAATATATAACATTAAAAAATATTTATAGTATTAAATATTAAAAGAAATATAAAAATAATATTTTAAAAATTGGATTAAACTGACAAGATAAAAATTTTAAAATTTAAAAGTTAATTTAAAAACTTCTCTACTAGTCAAAAATAAGATTGCGTGTTATTAGACTTCCTCAAATCCTGTGCATCAAAACTTATGCTCAACATTTATACTCAGTGTTGTTGTTGCTATAAATTATAAAGATTAAACAAGTATTATATTGTCATAAAATTTTAAATAAAATTAAAGAATTTTAAATATGTTAAAAGATATTATCTCTAAGAATTTAAATTTCAATTAAAAGTTGTTAAATGAAAATTTATTTGTTTATTTTAATTTATAAAAATTTATTAATTTTAAAAATTAATCAAATAAACTGAACAATTTTTAATGATATGATTTATTAAAATAAATCGAAATAAAAAGTTAAAAATTAAATTAAAAAATTAAGCAATTCAAAATCCTTATAAAAATACTGAAATAGTTGAATGTTTTAATTACTACTCAAAATCGTAAACTTAAAATCTTTTCTAATTCTTTACATTCGACTATGACAAAATTTTTACTCTTTGCACATTCGAAAAATAGCTCAAAGCGATTAGTTTCGAAATGACTTCGCATTCTTGAATTACCAAAGACATTTAATAAGACTCATCTTATCGAATATTATATGTTAATAGAAAAAAAAAATGAAAAATCTACACTTCTAATAAACTAGTTCAAGCCTCTTCCAATTGGTATCAAACTAAAAGCAAAACAACTAAATTTAACCAAACAAATGGATTTAAAATTTTCGATTAAAACTTGAATCGATTTAAGATTGGAGACCATTGCCTTCCTAGTGAAAATGTCACCTCACTTCCACTAAACATTCACAATTAACCAACGTCATAAAAGCTAGTACACATTCCCTAATAAATGATTCCAAGCACCATGAATACAAACGCTGGGGTTTCTACATCATTGCTAACCTCAACTTTAAAAAGACCTAAAACTAGAATTTTCATACTCTTCAACTCTGGAAATCCTAAAGGTACAGAGAACCATTGGATCATGCAAGCAACTAATGGCCTTCATTTACAATACTACCACTGCACGTAAATAAGCAGCAGTAATGAGTAACCAGAAAATACAATTTTAACCTTCTCTGCCCCTGAAATGGAGACAAAACTCTTCACCTGCTATAAGGAAGAAATCTAGAGATTAAATCATTAACTGAAAATAGGGATCAAGCTCTCATATCTTTGACCGCTTTTGTTTCGGTGGAACAAAGCGAACAGCCTGCTTCCCAAGTTCCAAGGTTTTTAATCTACCATCGTCTAGAGTAACAGAGAGCATTGACGTATTACCTTCAACAATGTCAGACACCACACCCTTATGCCTAAATTAAAATATGAAGATCAGAAACAAGAAGGAAGATAAACATAAGAAGCAAAACAGAGAGATATTCAGGAGAGTAAAAGAAAAACATGAAGCTCACCATGAATCATCAGATGCCTGGTGAACTTCAACTCTCTTTCCAATTGCATCTTTACCCAATCTTTTTAGTATCCAATTAGCTCCCATCATCTCATTGTCCTGATGAGATTGTGTGGCACTTTCAGCTTCATTTAATACCATCATGAAGTTTGATGATCTCTTTCTTTTTGATCTTTGACCCCTTATACTCTTCTCTTCCGCGGGAGGAAGAAATGGAGAATTCTGATTCTCGATGCTAGGTTTTTTAATCTTTAATCTGAGTGGAAGTTTGGAATCTTTTCGCAAGGAATTCAAAATTGGTGAGTTACCAGAGTCATCGTTGCTTTCAGTTTTTGTATCAGATCTAGTTTCTGACTGCTTTCCCAACAATACCTTGCTACTTTTTACAATAGGGACATCATTCACAGGCTCAACTGCGGCTGTGTTGCCCTCAATGCTTCTTTTACTTGATGAAACATGAGTCTGGTCCGAACGCATAGCTTCACCTCCATCAGAGCCACTACCTCGATCAAAGTTGGGATTTAAGATTGAATTTTCAGACTTCAGTTTTCCGAGCTTGATTATATTTCCTTCTCTTCGTGCAAATTTTAGACCACTCATTCGGCCAGAGTGATTAACTCTCTCAGCTGCATGATACAAATGTAACTACTATGATGCCATCCGATCACTAAAAGCAACCACTAGCAGCAAAAAGGAATGGTATTGAGAAAAAGACAAACAAATTGAAGAAAGCCACCCACCATCTCCAAATTTAGCAGTGTCATCACGTCTCTCTGCAAAATACTTGTTGCTTGTTCTGTGTTGGCCTGTAACTTCACTACCTACGCATGAAGATCAAAGGCATAACCATATCAGTATAGAGACAGGGACTACTACTCCATAGAAAATCAAAAATACTAATCTAATGACTGCAATATTGCATCCCTTACAAGTATGATCATTCAGGGAAACTAATAAGTCAAAATACTTTAATCATTCAGGGAAACTAATAAGTCAAAATACTTTAACAAGATATTTATTCAAAGAAATACCACAGGTATTCATCAAAAGAGACCATCATAGTTCACCAAAGCTCACATGAATTACATGGATGGCATACCATTGGAAGTTGTCAAGTCCTGTTCTTTTTGACAGCTCCATGCATCAGACTTTGGAGAATTGGTAACATTTATTTTCCGAGCACCTAGATTTATAACCAACTTCTTTGGCTTCAAAGGTTGTGACTGACTACCACTTCTTTCGGCATCATCCCCACTATCCAAGTCATGTGACTTATTATTTACAATTCGAATAACACTGGATTTCCTTTCTCCATCACTCACCATGACCTCATCAACAAACTTGTGTTTCAAACCTCCTGGCCGATTGATAGAGCAAATACCTTCAGTGTTCTTCACCACTCCTGTAACAGTGGAAGAATATACATCTGGTCCTTTTTTGTATGTTTTTGTGTTGCCATCCTTAGTTTCATCCTTACTAGTTTCGTAAGATTGAATATCCTGCTGAAGCAGTTCTGTCTTACTAATAGAAGATGTATGAGGATCATTTTTCTTAGAAGACTTCTTATTCCAAGATTTCTTTCCATATTCCTTGCTCTTGTTAGGAGACTTGACAACTAACCCTTTTAGAGAGAGCTTTAGAGGACGACCAAATTCATTCTTTTGTGTCACAGGACCACTTTCTTCATCATCATCTGAGTAAGGGGAGATAGAAAAAATATCTTCTTGAGTTGGCAACCCTGCAGCTTCCCTCAAGCTCGCAATTAAATCCCGGTCTGTTTTGTCGCGTCTCCTCCAAAGTTCTTGTACAGCATCTTCAAGATCCTTCACCTGGCAAACAAACAGTATCCAATTAATGAAATGAATATGGCAAAAATACGACAAGAAGCTTATAATGGACCTAATAAGTAAGAGAGAGAGAAAGAGAGAGAGACTTGATAGCACTCCCCACGACAAGTAGCACATTTATACTGGAGATTTCCATCTACTTGAAACTGCATATATCTTTCATCACTGCAAAACATTTATTCAAGAATGAGTTGTACACCACCCTTTGATACAAGGTAACAAAAAATTGTGCAAAAACATGTAAAACCAATCGTACAAATAATGTCTCAAATAGGAAAAAAAATTAATTCAAGCACCAAATTATTTCTTGACATGTATACCCAATTGCCTAAACATAAACAAACTACTTGAGATTTAACATGTTTATAACTTGTTAAATAATGGTAGGAACAAACCTAATACCATCACAATGACAATGCACCCAACGCTGGCAAATATCGCAGCAAACCATAGGTGTGGATTCTGAATCTCTATAAACCTGTAAATGATACAAACATCCAGAAGTTAAAGTCACATTAGCTCACAACAATAAGTTTTTAACCATCAAAACCAAACAGTGCTGAATATGCTGCTTAAAAATAAAACAAGCGGACCTTCAAACAGACAGGGCAATAATTTCCTTTCACAAACAATCTTCCACAAGCATCGCAACAAGTGTATCCCAGAAACCACCTGAGAAGACCGAATAGTGAGTCTCACAAGACAAAGAAAAAGCTTAGCCTTGTTGAATATAAATCAGGGAATGAAAAGTATAAAGGATTCCCAGTCTCTGCTACCATCTCCTACTAACTACTACACCAACATCCATCTTAATTCTACCCCATCCTAAATACTAAAGGAATGATCAAAACCATCTATATGCATGAAAATTGAATACACAACATTCTAACCACAGTGTTTTGTGAATGTTAACTAGTTGCTCTTTGAACTGACTTCTTATCAAATGGACAAGAAGATGAAAGTAAGGAGAAAGTAGACGCCTCAATCAAAGCACCTATGCACAGAGAACCAAGTAGATTTATGTTCCAAGGAGCCAACTCTTCATCTTTATTACCTCACACTTAGCCCATTTCCAGGTACAGTAGAACCACAACTGTGACATCTTGTATGTTTGGGGCATAAGTATGGTCCTGAACCAACATTCTGCATCAGAAATGAAATTAGTGCGCTCCTTCATCCCCCCACATAACATCACAGGAACAATTAATAGACATCACCTTGTGTGGAGGATGCTGACAATAGCAATGGTAAGCACCATCACACCTTCTACAGAACATAAATTTATTTGGATCTCCAGTACGACGGCATATCTAAAGAAGCAGGAGGAATCAATGTATCAGCTCTCTCTCAAGTTGAATAGTGCATGTGGAGATTTATTAAGAAGTCATAGGATGGTGAGAAATTAGCACTCAAGTACCTCACAGATTCGGCAAGATGGACAGTTCCATGAACTCCAGTGAAATAAATCTGCAATAAACCCATCAGAAGAATAAATAGGAACATGTCATTGCGGAAGTACTTAAAAAATTTAACATACCTCTATTTCGAGACCAAGCTTTCAAGCAGCTCCTGTGGTACTTCTTACCACAACTTTTGCATGAAAGCATCTTCCTTGCTCTCTCACTTCCTTCTGTCTCACCCACAAAGCACATTCGACACATCACATTTGCATTAGATTGACCTTGCTCTTCTCCAGTAATTTCCTTCGAGCCAACCTGAAAATGTATCATTGGATTTAGAAGAGAAACACAAAACAGTCAAATGTTTTGGATGCCTCAAGAACAACTGCTAAAATATTACACCAACATTCAGAGAAGATTCTTCCCCATTATTGTCAAGTACAGCTACACATCATGCTTTAAACTCCAAATCACGCATTTCAACCAAATTTAAAAGCAACTCCTTTTGCATCATACTCATGAACTTAACAACCGCACTAGACATAAGATATACCAAAAAATTTCAATCAACACTACCGTCCATATATTGAGCACAAAATCAATATAATTTCTGAATACACAAAAGAAACCGGCTGTCATTCAATAACAAATACACCAATCACTTTCACTAATAACTTCAAACAATTACTCGCAATACAACAAAATTTTCTGTATAATTTAATTCACACAACCAGGAGCTTACCCTACATCATTAAGAATCATACAATCAACACCAACAAAGGAAAGTCATAGGTATTGAATCATTCCAAATTTCAGAATTCATAATGAGAGGATTTAATTTGATTGTTAGGATTAGGTAACAACATAATCAAGTTTAAACAAACTAGGAATTAAAGAATTCACTTCAATCAATAAGATTATGTGGCAACATAATCAAGTCCAGCCAATCCCTTCTTAAATGGAGAAATACAACATCGCTATCCAAAGGCAACTAGTCTAAACTCCAAATTTGCATCCTCCGAATCAGCACACTACACAAAATTCAACATTAACAACCCAACATTCACGTCAGGAAAAAGATAAATAAACGCATATCACCAACGTAATGACCCAATGTGAGCGTATAAGATAATCTCACCGTCAAATCTCCTGCCTCAAACCGGCGAGCATAATCTTCGGCAGCAACCACAGCCGCGGCGGCCTTACGTTGAAGAGCCACGCGCTTCGTCTGTGCCGATAGAGCCGCCATAGTATCATCAGTTCCATCACCGCCACCGCCACCGCCACCGCCACCATCGCCTCCATCTCGCAGATAAAAAATCGGCTGAGGAGGAGGCGGTGGCGGCGGAGAGACCTTTGGAACGCATACCTGAACGGTTTTTCCGCCATTGGAAGCCCTAATTCCGGAAGGATCCTTCAAGAACTCTTGAATTCTAGAAACATCGAACAAGAAAACTGCCTTAGATTTCGCGCTGTGGAGATCCTGCTGAAACCCTAGCGGACAGAAGCAGATCCGCCGACTGCAAAGACAGAGAGAGAAATACGAAAACAAAAGAAGAAAAAGAGCGGAAGACAGTGAGTTATAAGGAGTGAGTTAAGAGAAAGGGAAATGGTTTTAGTGTTATAGGGTAATACTAACCATGTAATTGGGCAAGCTACGTGAAATGCCATAGTGAAGGATTTTGGGATTTTGAATATTTTTGAGTTTTTAGAAAGAGGGAGAGATTTTAGTTTAGAGATCCCTCCCTCTAAAAATTAAATTAAAAATAAAAAACAAAAACAAATTAGATTTCTCTTTTTTTAAAAATTTAATTTATAAGAGGATTTTAATTTTAGATGGCCATGTCGACGACGCGTCTTCTGTTCTGTTACTTTGAATGGTGAATGTGGGCGAGGGTTTGTGTTGGAAGCTCGGACTGTCTACGGTCACGACCATCAGAGTTTTCAAATAGGAAGACGCCATGTCATTGATCTGCACCTTGTGGTGTTTGCTACCTATAAAATCCTGCCACGAGACAATTGCTCACGGACTTGAATTCCACAGCATCGCGTACCGTCAAAACCTGCACCGGAGCTCTCCGCCACCTGCAACGAGGAAGAAAATAATGAATGATAAATAACTTTCCTAATTTTTTTTGCTCTTTGCTTAGCAATAATGGTTTGGATAATTATTTAATTTTTTTATATTTAATTAAAAGGCACGTCTTGGTAATAATCGTTGATTAAAAAATTCAACCAATTTGATCGATCTAACAGATAAAATCTTGAACTATTTCACTTTTTGTTTTTTTAACTTTTCCGTTTGATTTATTTTAATAACTCTTATTGTTAAAAACTGATCAGTTTATTAATTAATCGACCAATTTTTGTAAATTAATAAATTTTTATAAATTAAAATAAATCAATTAATTTTTATTTAATAAAAAATTTTAATTAAACTTCGAATTATTTGATAGATAAGAAGAATCTCTTTCAAATATATTTTAAATTCTTTGTTATTTAATCTTTAGCCAATTTTATTACAGCATAATAGCATTTGAATAGTTTGAACTTTAAATTTCTTGTCTTACTGGTTCTTCGTTTTTGAAACATTAGTTATGAAAATTGAAATATACCTTTTCAAAAGAATTTTAAGTTTTTGTAAGAAATTTTCTTAACGCTAGACTTTGGTTAAGGTGATATATATTTTTCATTAATAAATATTTGAATTTATTAAATTATAATAATTTAGGTATCAAAACAATAAAATCCAATTTTTGTTTTTAATTGTTTATTTATTAAATAATTTACACAAACTGTATAATTTAATTTTTTAATGTATACGAGAAGATTTATAATCCTCTTTTTTAAAGTATATATTTTAGTCTTTACTGAGAAAAGTGTCTCAAATTGTTTTACCATCTCTAATTCAACATTATAATAAAGCAACTTTAAAATTGTACAATTACAATAGTTCTATTTGAAATATCTTTAAAAAAAGTATACATTACATAAAAAATTATTAGAGAAAATATATCTTAAATTCAATTAAAATCATAAATAAAAGAAAGGAGTCCCCAAATAAACCTCAACGACCACAACAATAACAACATTTAGCGTAAATATGACTAACAAGTGGAGTATGGAGATGTTTAGTAGTTTGAGAAGAGAGAAAAATAAAAATATGTGGAAAAAAAGGGCTTACGTAAAATCTCTAAGCGATAAGTCTACCTATTTATAAGTTCATGTTAATTACAAGAGGAAAAAGTTAAAAGACTTATAAGAATTATAAGAATCTCTTTACGAGAGGATGTTTTATCTTAAATTAGTGTGTCAAAATTTTCTTTTGCAAGTTATTTCTTCAATAAATTTCAACATTGTCATATCATTTTTGATCACCTTCTTCCAATTCTTTTTAGGTTTTCATTTTTTTCTCTTACAGTCTCTAAGTAAAATCTTCTCACATCTTTTCATTTGAGCGTTTGAGTGTCTCCTCTTAATATGTTAAAATCACTTAAGTCTTGTCTTTCTTAATTTGTCAATATTATTAGTCACTTTTAAGTTGTCATTTCTTATTACATTCCTGACTTTATCTCTTTTAGTAAGATTGTACATTCAACATAAAATCCTCGTCTCTGTCACCAGTTGCTTATGACTATGCATTTATTTGTTGGGAACAATGTTTCACCCTATAAAGTATGGTTGGCCAAATTGCTAAATGACATGATTTACATTTAAGCTTGAGTGAATTCTTCTTATCACACAAAATTCTTTATGCACTTTTCCATTTAAACCTGTCTGATAGATATCAACAAAACAAGGATGTTGAGAGGTCGATTAACAGTTTTATCTCGTCATATGTGGAGACGTACCAAAAGGTGAACACTTCAAGTCTCTAGAAACTTATAGTTATTCTGGTCACATTACATTAAATTGTCACGATTAATCAAATTTGAGTTAATTCAATAAAATTTGAATATTGAAATTTATTCATATATAAAGACTTGAGCTCATGTTTAAAATCTATCAAATAAAACCTAGAATTTAAACGAGTGAGGATAGCTTTAGGTATTTAGGCTAACTTCAAGTTAATTTGTCATCTTTACGGATGTTTGCCTGAGTCCAACATTCATTATTTGTGGCTTGAGTTCGATCTAAATTTATTTGGATTATTCTAAATAATATTATATTAGTATAATTAATCAAAATAACATTATTTTGATATCAAATTTCTTAAATATATAGACTAAAACGACATACCCAACACGTAAATTCAAACCGACCTCTTTTATCAAATCTTAATTTGAAATTCGATTAATTGAAACCTAACTCGTTGGCTTTGATAGGAGCAAATTGAGAGAGGGGTTAGAGTCACTCAATCAAAATTTGAACCGATCTGCTATATCAAATCTTAATTCTAAACTAGATCAATCTAAACTTAGTCCGTTGATTTTGATAAGGACATATTTAGAAAAGGGTTCAAGTCACTCAACCGAACTTTGAACCCACCTCCTATATTAAATCTTAATTCGAAACTCGATTAGTTCAAACTTGATCCATTAACTTTGACAAGGATAGATAAGACCGAAGTAGCTATCCTTAGCCATCTCTAATAATTCATTTTAGCATATACATTTAAGAAACTAGAGACTATCTCAAATAAAGAATAGTGAATAAAAATATCCATGAAGTACAGGTTCTTCCATTGACAACACAAATATTTATACAAAGTTGATAACAATCTACTCCTATAATTTCTCCTGACTGATAGCTATTTACACATAAAACAAATCATCTAAATAAGGTAAGGATAATCACAAATAACAACGTAATATTTTCCTTAATAGTTAGCCAAGTGAGGCTATGATGGCAAAGGAAGTGTCACAAAGGTTTGCTTTGGACTAAAACTTCTACCATAAGTCGCGCCCACCTTTGTATAGCAATCCCGTTTAGGTCCGCTTAAGCAAGATTCAGCCTTCTCATGTGCATGTTGTCGAACAATTATGTTAGCCCTCGAATACTTTACGCGCACACAAGTGTTTAAAGTATTTCTCTTACACACAAAATAACACAAGTATAAAATAGAGTATCAAAAACAACAAGAGATATATATATATATATAGCCGAAGCTACTCTTTCATTAACTCTCAACAAAATGTTAATAAAAGATACAAGTACCTCCTTCTCGAAGCACTCATAAGGAACTCCCTACTCGAAGCCCTTACAAGGAACTTCATACTCGAAGCCCTTACAATGAGAACTCCCCCAAAAGCTCTCGACTCTCAAAGCTCTCTCCTTTGAGTGATTTCTCTTAATGAATGACTCATTGTTCAAATTCTCTAGCTCTCAACTCTAACAAGCTATTTATAAGCTCCTCCAAATAACTAAGTTAGAGTCCTAATAGAACTCTACTAGCTAAGATCACAATCTTATTCTATCTAGGATTAAGTTACATCACATTAACAAAATAAAAGATTACCTTATCTAGGAATGATTATCCTTATCCACGAAGACCTCCTCTATCTTCAGATGATCCTTTCACGTAATCTTTATCTCTTAAAGCTGATGTTCATCCACTGTGATCTTATCTGTCACATCATTATGTGCCACATCATCCACAGTTGTCACGTCATTGCTGATGTGTTCTCAACACGGCCTATCTACACATAAGTCCATCAATGCACGCACATGGACAAGTCCATCTTCCTTGATCAAGTTCACTCATGGTGTAGTCTCGTCGTTCCATAACTAAGTACAAGTCACAATCTGAATTAGTATAAAACCTTGCACACTTTACATACCTTCAACCTGCCTCACCGAAGTTAAGTACTTATGCACCTCGTCGCGCTCGTATGCCTTTGCGGCTCCTCGCATACCTTGGCGCATTCTTGCCCACTCTTGAGTCTCGCATGACTTAGTTTACCAACTCTGCGTGGCCTTGCATCCAAATCTCACGTATCGTCGAAGATTTCTGCCAATGCGTGCCTACGCATATCCACGCATACTGAATCTCGCCTACTCTCGAGATCTTCACTGATACTTCCCGCATCTCTCACCTACTTTGCAAGTTCCTTGGGTTTTGCTCGCTAAATTGCAAGACTTCACCTTGTTCCCTCGTCAACACGCCTTCCTCTTGTCGACTTACGTGCCAAGCATTGGTTAAGGCTCGCCAATACTCGCACAATCCCACAGTCTGTACTTAGGAGTCTAATAGGAAGCTTCCACGTGAGAAAGCCTGCCAGCTGAATGATTAATCATATTTGTTAATTGATTTATAATAAACATACAATTTACTAATTATTTTTGTATATAAAATGCATTTAAAATATTATTAATTATTTAAATATGAGATTTAAATAATAATTAAATCATTTAATATGTGTAATTTAGTTAAGAAAATTAAATGTTTGCATTTCTATATTATGCATTATTGTCATTAGGAAATAATATTTCAAATATTAATCCTATCTTATGGGTAGGAAATACACATTCATCATCTTATTTTATGGATAGTTAAATATATAGTAGAAAATAATTTATGAATTTATGGGAGAATATTCATTACTCAACATAACGTGAAATGCAAGTGTTTAAATCAATGTTTTTAAAATCGAATTGGACTGATCGGTTCAACCGGAATAAATATGAACAGACTTGATTTTCAGCCCGATTTAAGTTAATAACCGCTTATAAGAAGAAACTAACTGGTTACGTAATAAACCAGATGGTTTTTTGAAAAAACCAGACCAAAAATTGACCGATTCTTGAAAGACCCGTAAAGTGGTTTAAAAATCTGTCAAAATGTGGGATCCACCAATAAATTTTATACACCAACCCATAAATGCTCTTAACTTTCGTTAATTGCTTCATAATACAATTAATGTTTCACGGAGTGCATAAATTGAAGTTGTTCTTTCCTTTTAGAGTTGCAAATTGTCTGTGCAAAAGTTTTCACATTTTTTTCAATTCTTTTATGCAATTTAATTTAATTAATAAATTATATTTTTATTTATCTCTTTATATTTTAATTAAAATTTTTAATTTTAAAAATAAAATTATTGTTTTTATTTATTTAATCTCACTAGTAAATTGTATTTATCAAAATTTAGGTTCTTTATTTATCTCTTTATACTTTAATTAAAAAATTTTAAATTATTTTTGTTAAAAACTAATTGTTATTTTTATTATAAATTTGTTTAACAAATTGAAACATTAATTAATATATATAAGTAATTTTGCTTAAGATAATTTAAGAATGTGTTAAAATATAATATTTAAACTATAAAAAATTATGTTTAAAGGATATTAGAAAAAATTTAAAAAAAGTTAGAGTCTTGTTAATTCTCTTTCTTTAAAAATATTTCAACTTTCATTAGTTTTAAATAAATGATAATATAAAAACATTATTTTGATTTTTATTATTATTTTAAATTTTATGTTATATTCAATCTTATTTTAAATTATTAGATTTATTATTAGTTTATTACAAATTAATAGACATTATTAATGCAATTTTATTTCAATAAAGTATTTTATTTTATACTATATTATACTTTTTCTTATAATTTTTACTTTTTATTTACTATAAACTAGTTTTATAGCGATTTAATACTGGTTAAATATTTAAACCTTAAATCTTTTACTTGACCAGTTCAATGTCTGTTCTGATTTTTAAATTATTAGTTTAAATCTTTTTTTGCAATGTGTTTTATCATAAAGATAAGTCATTTTTATAATACGTGTTATCATAAATAAAGATGTAAGATAGAATCTATCTAGAATATGTATATACTTATAATTGAATAATGAATTTGTATAGTTATGTAATAATATTATAACAAAAATTGTATTTTTGAATATAAATTTATTAATTTAATTTTTACACACGTCTTTATTTATTTTTTCAAAAAGATGGAGGGGAGTTCAAGTACTCATGATAATTTAGTCATTTCAGGAAGATTTGATGATCCAACTTGGGCTCATGCTAGAATGTTTCCTATTGAGCAAGTTTTATTAATAAAACTCTTAATACTGCAAGTATACGGATTGTATCTTGTACTATCAAAAAGTATCGCTCCCACGATGTTGGACCCCAATTTTTGAGTGAAAATAAGAAATATTCAAAAGTGGACGAGTTGATTGAAATTAAGTTGAAAATCAAGAAATAAAGAGAGAAAATGTGAAAATATGAAAATATGAAAAGTTTGAC
>JANSVB020000196.1:155123-166772 GCA_025504935.2 Erythroxylum haughtii
TCTATTTAGACTAAATTATTTAATCTCATTAATTTCTTAATTGAAATTAATTCGCCACTTTGATAGACAACAATCACAGATTAACTAATCTATTCGGCAATTTATCACCAAGTAGGTCAATTAACAGGCCTCATTAATCAACAAACACGGCAATAATAAATCAATTAAAGCACGGAGATTAAATAAACATAAGAAATAAACGAAAACAATTAAATAACAAAAGTCTCACGAATTACATGAATCAAGCGTAAAGTACCTTGTCTAGATTTAAAACCTAGCCACACATAATGCTAGTCTCTATCTAATATAGTTGAAATTGACAAATTAAAATTAGAATTCAACCTTCACTGTTACCAAACCAGTCACAAACAGCTACTGCCCACTGCCGTGCGTCCTTCTCTATTACTCTCCAAGTGCTGTCCAAACAAAATTAATTCCCTATAGCTGCTACCGTCACCCCTTCAATGGTGGTAAGAGTAAAAATCTCCAGCTTTCTCTTACCAACGTTGCTGTTGTCTTCCAGAAAATGCGCTTCTGCTGGTCCACGTCTCTACCTATTTGGTTATGCGTCAATATGTTGCCTGCGTCAATCTGCTCCAGCTGAAGGTGAATAATAAATGGCCCTTGTTTTCTTCTGCTGTCAACTCTCTTCAGCTGATTGCAAGACACGTCTCTCCCTCTTTCCCAAAGTCTCCTTTGTTTTTCTTCTTACAAAAATGTCTTTCTTTCCTTTTCTCTAAGCTACTCACATAACAAGACACCACTCACGTAAATCACTTGCTTACACTCCAACCTCTTTATTTTATTTATCTCCCAGTTACGCAGCACACTTCTTTAGATCTAAGATCCAAGCACAAGCCATACAACTCCAATGTTCACGCAGCACACAACTCACGGTTTTATTCTTTCACACACTACACATAGCGCCTGCTGGTCTGCTCCTTCCTTGCGTCCCTAGCTCCTAGATCTGCTCCCCTTTCTTTCGTGACGTGTCTGTTAATTTATTGCTTCCCTCAAAACCCTTTTCAGCCTTCATGTTGTAGCCCACACATCATTAACATACCAGCTCCCACCATTTTGGCTTGCGATATATTTTATTTATCTTCCTACTCGCACACCCAGCACAAGCACACACTCTCGTCCTCACTGTACAACACACAACAACGCCCCACATTTAATCATTTCACTCCCTATACCTCCACTCAACACCACCTACCACTGCACTATACACTTATTCTTATTGGTCCACACCCCATACTATCTACAAGCACTACCGTTTGTCTCCTTCTTTTCTACTAATTCCTCCCTTATCTCTAGGTTTTCTTCCTTTTATTCCATACACTGCCGCCGCACTACTCACTTCTCTCTACTATTTGATGATGTGACCAATAAAGGTCACACATCAATTAAAACATTGCTCCTCTCTGCTGCTTTCAAAACGACACTCCTCCCTTTGTCTCACAGTGCTCCTATTTAATTTGTATGCAGCCCTTAAAATGCAGACGCCTCCTCCAAAATGTCACCTAGACAGCTGCGTTTTGGACTCTTCAGGTGCTGCCGTTGTTTTTCTCATGCTTATGGACTTATTTACGTCAGTTTTCACAAATTTACTGCTCTCAAATGACAGCTCAAAAAATTCTGAAACTTGGTGGAAACATTCTTCAATGAATCAAGATTATGCTTGCCAAATCTTAGAATTTTCTAATATACCAATTCCGAGATAAAAATTCCCAAAGGTTCAAAGGTCAAATCTGTCGGAAACTGAAAAACAGTGTTAATTTCAACTTATTAAGGACTTTTTGTATTTTATGTGTCTAAAGCTCTAATAATTATGAAACATGATAAATAGGTCATAGATATCTATAAAACACATGCAAGATATTAAATATAAGATCCTAAAAACATATAAAAATATGATTGCATCAACGGTGGTTTGGCAGAGAAGAAAAGTTGAGAGAAAAAAAAAGAGTATCAAGGACCATGCTTTGATACCATCTCAAATAAAGAATGGTGAATAAAAATATCCATGAAGTACACGTTCTTCCATTGAGAGCACAAATATTTATACAAAATTGATAACAATCTACTCTTATAATTTCTCCTGATTGATAGCTATTTACGCATAAAACAAATCATCTAAATAAGGTAAGGATAATCACAAATAACAATGTAATATTTTCCTTAATAGACTAAAACCATAATGATGATACAAATATATATATACATAGTATTAATTTTGGGGCCGTTGGAAATGGCGGCAAAAGGTGTGCGTTAGGGTGATGAACATAAAAATGGCGCGCACGTAGGTTTTAAAAAACGAAGAGTATAAATAGATAGACGGACACACCCAAAAGAGAGAGAGAGAGAGAGAGAAATGAGGAAACGGGTGAGGACGAAGAAAGAGTACAGAGAATTAACGAACAATGAACATCAATTGACTATTTAATTCACATGAAAATTAGTAAATAGTTAGATATCACATCTCTCTCCGTAGAGAATCGAACCGAATCATCGGCGATCAGTTTTTTGGAACTCTGATCGCTCCTTCCCCTCAATCCAAACGCCTTCTCTTTCCGCAAAATCTAATCTGTTTCCTTCTTTTCAGTTTTTTCTTGTTGATTAAGGAGAAGTAGATGGCTGAATCTTGATACGTTCGGTATGTTCTTCGAATGATGCATGAATTTGAAGAGGGCATTTGTGGATACTGAAGGGGAAAAGGGAATTTGGAAATTTGGATGGTTGGGCGGTGGTAGAATAGTGAGAAAAGTAAAAGAAAAATGGATGTGGTTTCAAGAACCGTGTTCCCAGCTTGTGAGAGCTTATGTTTCTTTTGTCCTGCATTACGTGCAAGATCAAGGCATCCGATTAAGCGATACAAGAAGTTGCTTGCTGACATTTTCCCTCGTTCTCCGGTTAGCGATTCTTTCTGTTTTTTTTTTTTTTTGGGTTCAAAAGTAGAAGAAACTGGAAAATGGAAGATTACGTTTTAAGGAATCTTAGAACATACATGCTAATGTCTTCACGTTACATTACAGGACGTGTTTGTTGAATTTTGGGGTTTGGACCTTTCATGTGATTAGTTTGAATACGTTAAGGGTCTTATTTGGTTTTCCTTTGGCTGCGGTAATACCTCAGCTTCTTCCCGTTTGGTTTACGATAGGTTTCTGGGAATGGGGATTTTCAGGGTGACTGAAAGTTTTACGTATGGTTGACAAGTCACTCGTCTGTATCGAGCTGAATGTTTGTAGCATGTTGTGCATGTGTTTTTGTCGCTGACTAGTATGGATCCTGTTATCTATTATTTCAATTCCTTTTGGATTCTCTCAATGTTTTGTTTGCCAGGATGAACAAGTAAATGATCGGAAGATTGGTAAACTTTGTGAATATGCTTCCAGAAACCCTCTCCGGATTCCGAAGGTAATAATCTGGTCTCTTATATTTTGGGTTGCGCTTATGTTTTGTGATTATGATGGATATGAAATTTATGTTCCTTCGTGGTCTTGCTGATCGTCGTTGCCAAGAACTGTACGCAAACTTGCTTCATCTGCTAGACTAATCCAGTTGCGCTACATACTCTGCGTAATTTGGTTTAAAATTCATTTGATTCATGTTTCAAATGCGTTGAGCAGATCAGTACTTATCTTGAGCAAAGGTGTTACAAGGATTTGAGAACCGAGCAATTCCAGTCGGTAAAAGTCGTTATGTGTATCTACAGGAAGCTGATGGCTTCTTGCAAAGAGCAAATGTGAGTATTGTTCCACTTTAATAGCTTCTTCACCGGAAAGTCTGTTCATGGGGGTTTTTTGTTTTCTCTTATTTGATTTCTGGAATTGCACGCTTAGATGCTAGTAACATCATTAGACCATTTACATCATTTATCGAACTACTACGTCAGAAGATAAACAGACACCATTCAGAGTCTTGATTCCAATTCTTCGAGTTAAACAATGACCGGTTTGATAAAACTATTAAACCTCGGATGCTACTTAGCTGGAACATGGTACATGTAAAACTGTGTAAATATCAGAGTATAAATATGTGATTTCTTAGTCGTATACCTACTGGAGAAAAGTTTGATGGCTTTCTTTCGGTTTGGTGATCAAGTATCTGATTCATCATGGAAACAAAGAGTCAGAGTGTCACAGATATCTCAAAAACATTAACAGTTTACTGCAAGTCAACAAAAGAAGTAGAGTTCCTTTTACTTTCATTAATGTCTCTGTAGGTACAATATTCAAGCTTTTCTTCACACAAGAGGTGCCTGACGATTCAAAAAATGGCTATCTTCTATTTAGCCATGTCTATGGATGATAAGCATTGACAGAAGGCAATGGCTTCAAGTTTTGTTGCCATTATTATGCTTAGATTCCAAATATCGCATGGCTAACTTAGGATTTAGTTTATGGTCGGAAGATGATTGATGTCTACATGCTTTATTCCAAAAGCAAGGATTCATTCCGTAGGAATGGTCCTTTTTGTTGGTAAAAGTAACAAGGCATGATTGCTTTCTGTCACTAAACATTAAACCTTGGGAAAAGAGGCTTCTACGATTTGGATGAAATTGCTGAGGCTTCTTACTTTCATTCATTACATTCTGCAAATATTGACTAGTTGCTTTATGCTGCAGGCCGTTGTTTGCGAGTAGCTTGCTTAGCATCGTGCACATTCTATTGGATCAAGCACGGCATGATGAAATACGCATATTGGGATGCCAGACTCTGTTTGACTTTGTCAACAATCAAGTAGGAATTACTATATTTTTTCATTTCTCAGATTGATATATATTCTTCGAATGATTATTAAGGATATTTCTCATCTATAAGCCGAAATGTAGCTACTTTGGAAACCCTCAAGCTTATTAGATACTTACCTATGTGCAGAGTGATGGCACTTACGTGTTCAATTTAGACAGTTTGATACCAAAGCTTTGTGCTGTAGTTCAAGAATTGAACGAGGACGCAAGTGCACAAGAATTGCGTTCAGCTGGACTTCAGGCACTCTCATCAATGGTAATTCATGGGATTAGTATTTTCTGACCTTTTAGTTTTGTGCATCAAGGTACTTTACGGGAAATTTCCTGTTGACAAGTATAGACAGTGTTTTGTCTATGGGCAATTACAGTTAGGATCCTATCTTATTTCTCCACCCTAATTTGTTACACCTGTTTATGTTCCTGCTAATTGATTTTCATATAGGTGTGGTTCATGGGTGAATTCTCTCACATGTCAACAGATTTTGACAATGTAAGTTAACCTAGAAGAATCTATTTAAAATTTTTCCTCATCTTTCACTTCTTACTGCTGTTGAGTTTGAAAATTTTCTATGCCGTTTGGAATTATTGCATGTGTTTCTCTCTGATGCAACATTTTTCATGAAATTGGGAATGTTGGAAAGATTATACTAAAGGATGAGATTTTCCAAAACTAGGTTGTCTCAGTTGTCTTGGACAATTATGGTCTTCAAGATAAGGAAGGGTCTGTCAAAGAAGATTCTCCCCCATCAGATTCAATGATGAGGGTTCCTTCTTGGAGGATGATTGTCAATGAGAAAGGCCAACTCAACGTATCTCTGTAATTTCTCATTCTCACTTTAAGTTGTGCAACTAATGTGGAGTTCGCTATTGTCAATTTCTAACCTCTTTTATATGTTCATCACTTCTGAAAAACTTCAGAGAGGATTCCAATAACCCCACATTTTGGTCGAGGGTTTGCCTGAATAACATGGCACATTTAGCCAAAGAAGCTACAACTGTACGACGAGTTCTTGAATCTCTATTCCGCTATTTTGATAATGATGACCTATGGACTCCTGAACATGGTCTTGCTCTCTCTGTGTTATCAGATATGCAATCAATGATTGAGAAAACTGGTAATTATATCCTCTGTAATACCGTGAAACCGGTTGATTTGGTTGGCTAATGCTTTCCATAAGAATTATTCCATTGCATTTTGTAGGACAGAACATGCACTTTGTATTGGCCATCTTGATAAAGCATCTTGATCACAAAAATGTTCTCAAAAAGCCCAAAATGCAGCTGGACATTGTTGATGTTGCCACCTGCCTTGCCAAACAAACCAAGGTTCAGGCTTCTGTAGCTATAATAGGTGCATTGAGTGATATGATGAGGCATTTAAGGAAAAGCATACACTGTTCACTTGACGATTCCAATCTGGGAGTTGAAGTAATTGAATGGAACCGTAGATTTCGAGAAGCAGTTGATGAGTGCCTAGTACAGTTATCATCCAAGGTATGTGATATATTTTGCTCTACAGCATACCTTAACGGACAGTTAAATGAGCAATTCTGATTGAACAACTGTTTTTTTTACGCACACTTGGAGACTTTAGACATTGCTAAAAATCCACCCGAAGACTGAAAGATACTTAAAGTGCAGGTTGGAGATGCAGATCCTGTTCTTGATATAATGGCTGTAATGTTGGAGAACGTACCACCTATTACAGTCATGGCCAGAACCTTGATTTCTGCTGTTTATCGCACTGCTCAGATTGTGGCATCCATGCCCAATTTATCCTATCAAAACAAGGCAAGAATGCACCTGTTTGTATAAAAATGTTCTTATTGCACTTGGAAAAAAATAGAGATTGGGGATGCATCCAAAAAATAGCGATTACAGGCTGCACAGATATAAAAAGATCAAAATTCTTGTTAGTTTTTCTCTCTCTTTGATTAATTTTTTCTGTTCATGCTTCCTACAGGCTTTTCCTGAGGCATTATTTCATCAGCTACTCTTGGCTATGGTCTATGATGACCATGAGACCAGGGCTGGTGCACATCGTATATTTTCTGTTGTTCTTGTTCCCTGTTGTGTTTGCCCCCGTCCTTCTGCTGCTGTTGTCTCCAATAAGGCCCAAAATATACAAAGGACATTTTCAAGAACTGTGTCAGTGTTTTCTTCTTCAGCTGCACTCTTCGATAAGCTGAAAAAGAAAGAACATTCCCCACAAACAAACATATATGAAGACAGAAAGGAGAGAACTGTAGCTTTTCAGGATTCAAAAGCAAATAACCCTTCAATGCTGAACAGATTGAAGTCATCCTACAGCAGAGTTTATACCGTAAAAAGAAATGCACTACCCGCTGGGACTGAGGAAAACCCTAGTACTAATTTAGCACAGGACCAGGTATGTATTAACCTTTTTGATTCAGTACTCAATTTGCTGATCACATTGAGCGTAAGAATTTAACTCTATTTTGATATTTTCCTTGAAAAAATCTCAGAGAGTATCGCTTAAAATGAGCAGTCGCCAGATTACCCTTCTACTTTCGTCCATATGGGCACAGTCCCTCTCTCCATTAAATACACCTGAGAATTATGAAGCACTTGCAAATACCTACAGCTTGGTGTTACTCTTTGCAAGAACCAAGGTATTGCTGACTCCTGATTTCTTCAGGATAAATCTCCACATCCTTTTGTCTTAATTCCAGAAGACTCCCCCTGGTTTATTTCCTTTTCTTTTTCTTCCATATGATTCAGTTTACATAGTGTATCTTGTAGAACTCGAGCAATGATACTTTGATTCAAAGTTTCCAGCTAGCGTTTTCCCTGAGGAGCTTTGCTCTTAGTGGAGGTAGGCTTTCCGACCTGAATTCTATACCAAAACTTGATCTTTGTGAGCCAGTCACAAAATGACTGATTTGGTTACAGTCCTTCTCATTGAAAGTTAATCAAATAAGATTCCGTTCACATGAACTACAAAACTGAATATAATTGAATGCAAGTGAACAGAGATGGCCAGTGAAAAGTGAGATGTAGAATTTCTGTGGGATATCTAACAAGGCACAGGTTCAATAATATCATGCAGAATAAGTCTAAAAGTTGAGACAATGTTCCTAGCAAATTATGTAGTAAAGCAAATCACTTAAGATGATCATCATACAAGGATAATGAGGATAACATTTTCAGCCTTGAAGATGTAACTCATCACTTATCTTCAGGTTTTAGTTTCTTTGTTTTATAAGGCCGGGGCTTGAGACCAAAGCTTGAGCTTTGGACTAAAATTTAGACTTAATACATGTTTGAATGAGTTTAAGTGAATTTAAATAGAGTTTGATTCAAAATTTTAAATTCAAAATTTGACTTAAATTTTATTTTTATTAAAATTTAACAATTCTAAGTAATCTTTTAGTTTGAATGGAGATGTAGGAAGGAGATTTTATGTAGAGTAAAATTTTACCTCCTCAATTGCTTCACTGACTCAACCTCTTACCTCTGGCAAAGATACCTCCTTATTAGTTTTCAGGCATTATACTACTTCTCAGGCAGTGATATGACATCTATTGATTGAGATGTTGGAACTTTTTCAAATGTTGCAGGGCCACTGAAACCATCACGTCGTCGATCCCTCTTTACTCTGGCAACATCTATGATTGTCTTTTCATCGAAAGCATACAATATAAACCCTATTGTTGCTTCTGCTAAAGCTGCATTAACTGATACAATAGTAAGTGTTAATTTCATCCACGTGCAATCTTCTTCTGAGCAAGTGCAGAACTTTACGTCTTTATCTAGACTTTTCTTTTCAGTTTCTTTTTCATGAAATTAGCTGCGAAGCAAAGTTTGAATTCATGGAAGCCATCATACTTTATTCTAACTGCTGTATTGTTGCAACTTCTTGATAGGCCGATCCATTCCTACGGCTGGTTGATGATTCCAAGTTAAAGGCTGTTAATATTGAACTTGATCCTCTATACAAAGTTTTTGGATCCACAGAAGATGATGAAGAGGCTTTGAAGTTGCTTTCGGCAGTAGATATATCAGGGAACCATTCAAAAGAATCATTTGCTGCCATGATAGTGAAGTTTCTGGGAACACCATCAGATGTAATCATCATTTGCAATTCCAGGATTCAATGTATCTATCAGTGTCTTGATATTAATCCAACTAAAAATGCTTTCTTCTGTTTTGAAACAGCAAGAGTCGAGTCTAACAGCTAGGTTGCTTAACGATTTTAGACCTGATGATGCATGTCCTCTTGGAGCTGATTTGTTTGCTGATATACCAGACCAAAATGGTGAGATAGGATCTGGGAAAAATGACCATTCTAATAAGGTAATTGTCTTATGTGATTCTTGGATTCGTCTTTCTTCCGAAACACCACTCCAGTCCTGTAATACGTGATGACCTAATCTGCAGGTTGAGCCTCCACTCTTCACATTCGAAGATAATGTTTCACCTGATACAGTTGAAGGTCAAACAGACTGTCATAAGCCACTGCCCTCCAATCTTCCCAATCTTCTGAGTGTCGATGACCTATTGAATGGAGTAAGTTGCATTCCATTTTTGTTATGCTTGTAGAGAGAAGCTTGCAAGTAGAATATGCGAATGGCATGTTTTCTAGCTTAACTTGTGACTCAACTCTCACTAGATTCTTGATTTAACTGTGATATCTGTTTCATGTCTGGTTAACAACTTCAATCTGAAGTTGGAAATTCTACTCTTTAAATGACGATTTGTGTCCAGATCTCGGAAACGACCAGTCAGGTTGGACGACTTTCAGCTTCGGCCGTGCCGAACATGCCATATGTAGACATGGCTAAGCATTGCGCAGACCTTTCTGCAGGAAAACAAGAGAAGATGAAGGCTTTAATGATTAGTCAACAAAGACAAGAAAGTTTAATGAAAATCCCTGCTCATGAACATCAGCAGAGAATGGAAATAACATCTGATTCTCAAATTGAGCAGGTTCTACAACTTCTCCACTTCCTTGCTTCTTTTCATGGTCTAGCAATGCCTGTGAAATGTTGACATGATTGGTAATCATCTGCTGTATATAATTACATTATCTGCTATTCAATCTATTAGCAAACTGAACATAAAAGCAGATTTCCTCATTCTTAGCCTGTGAAATTGGTCCAAGTAACTTGTTTTATCCGCCACTTTGAACTAACTCCCGGACAGAAATATTATCCTTCTGCTTTCCGGTTAAACTTTACCCCTGCATGCATGCTTCTGCCATCTGCACCTATGCACATGAAACATGAATGCTTGGTGGTGTTTTGCCTTATAATGAATCAATGTTCGCAACTTTGGTGCAATTGCAGAAGGGAAATACACATCCTGAGCAAAATTTCAATCCTAATTACAACAATCCATTTGTTACTGCGACTCCAACTCCTTGTGGGGCAGAATATCAACAATATCAGTACTTCCAGCTACCAACATTGAGTCCATATGATAACTTTCTTAAGGCTGCTGGGTGTTGATGCCAAAAATGAAAGGAGGAGGAGCTCTTCCAACTCTCTCATGGTGATCCAAGTATGCACCTGGAGTTCCTCTCCTAGACATTAAGGAACAGAGCTAAGAAAATCTAGTTGATGGGGTTTTTGCCCATAGAGGTAACAAGAGCTCCATCCACTTTCTGTTTTGATGTTAGTTTCTATCTGTTGCCCATTTGACCTCATAGTGCCTCCTCCACTTCTAAAGAGTCCTTTTTTGCTTTCAAATCTCTTATCTTGCTGTACATATAAAAAAAGTTTTGAGCTTTCGAATGCTCAAGATGTGTGTATATATATATAGAGAGAGGGAAGCCTATGATGTGCGGAGCTTCTGAATAGAAGAATGTGAATGATTCTTTTTGCATTTATAAATCTGTTAATTTATTTATAAAAATAAAGAAGAAGAAGAAGAGTCAAAAGTACATGCCAGAGTCAAACTTTCCTTCCTTCCCCTTCTTTCTCGAAATGCTAAGCAATAATACACATGAGAGCTTGCTTTTAAAATATTGATTTTTATATTTAAATTATTATGTTAATTCTTAGTTTTACAATAATTCTATTTTTAATTATCTTTAACTAAAAATGATTTTCTAAAAAGTAAAAAATTTAAAAAATTATTTTAAAAAAGAGTGAGGGGGTGCAACACGAGACTTCCCGGGTTATCCATTTTAGTACTACTTTCGTTATCTTTAACTTCGAAGTTTTAATGTGATCTGGTGTATATATATATATTTTTTGATAACAAAGGAAAAAGAAACTACTACATCCAAACTAACGCAAAAGCTGACGGTACAAAGCGCCTTGCTGGTTCCATCGAATGAAGTCTGAAACTGTTAGTGGGGGCTCCTGTAAGATATGCAGTCCGAAACTGGCAAGGGTGGCAAGTGAAGCCAAATGATCCGCACTTTGATTGCCTTTCCGGTGGATGTGCTGAATCTGAACTTTCCAATTTTGGAGAAGTAAAGCACGAACGCTTGTCATCGAAGAAAAATTGTTAGCTAAAACAGTAGTGGAGGAAGACAGAAGGTTGATTACCTCGAGGGAATTCAATTCTAGGATTACTCACCGGTAGTCCATGGTCCATGCCAGGCGGAGGCCCGCGTCGATGCCGCCTAACTCTGCATGACGTGGAGAGCCACCGGGCATGTGTAGAAGAAACCCACCATACCACCTGCCCTGACAGTCCCAAAGATGCCCCGTGCAGAGGAAGTAGTACCGTCATGCTTAACAGCGCCATCTGTATTGAGCTTTATCCAATCCAGGGGCAGCTTTGACTAGCCTACTAATTGGCCCCGGGATAAAGCTTGATCTGTAACACCCAAATACTCCCTGGGATGATACATGGATGCCACCCAAGACATAACAAATAAAATCACACATTACACATATGCATTGTTTTAGTTTAACACACAT
>JANSVB020000196.1:298962-310145 GCA_025504935.2 Erythroxylum haughtii
GAAGGATTATAAACGTAAGTGAATTAAAAAATAGCTTCCTGGAAAAGCAAAAAATTGGATTTTTCTGAAAAGCTTCAAATTTTAGCTTTTTCAAAAGCTATTTCTACTTCAAAAGTGCTTTTGAAGTTTGCAGTCAAATACTCATTTTTTCCCGAAAATAACTTTTGCGGTAGAAAAAAGCACTTTTGGAGACTCCAAAAGCTGAACCAAACAGGCACTAAGATAAGTTGATAAATGCTTATAAAATAAAATATGTTTATTGAGCCATAAAATAAACATGCATTTAGCTACCAAAAAGCTTATCCAAGACAAAAACATGGAGATGCGGGGGATCGAACCCCGTGCCTCTCGCATGCAAAGCGAGCGCTCTACCATTTGAGCTACATCCCCCGTGTACCCTCTTCGGACCTAACTTCTTTTTTAATCTTAGTCATACAATTTCCTATATCGATTGCGGAGCCTCAATGCTGCACATACATGACCACTGCTGAATTTGCAGAACAAATGATCTTGACTTCCGTTTTCTCTCCGAGCCTTCAGTGCACACCATCACCAGCTTCAAGAATTAGGTCGTCTTCAGATTTTGACGAGAGAAAACCAACTACGGCACTCCAATCCCAAACCAAGAAGCGTTGTCTGCGGTGCAACAAGCTTTACCTCGACAAACATAACTCCCCCACAGCTTGTTCTTTCCATGGTCACACTACTGGTACGGTCATGCTTTCCCTTCTCAGATTCTTTCTTAATTTCCGTTTTATTATCATGATTCGATGAAAGAATTTGATTATTAACACTCGTTCGTGGGTTGCAGGTGAAAAGGGATTGTTCTCTTTCGCTCCGCCGCACCAAGGGATCGACGGAGAGTGGACGGACAAATTTGGAGTAATAGTGTATAAATGGAACGAGAAGGACAATAGACCGAATACAGGAAGATCTAATTGGAAGAAAAGATGGAGTTGTTGTTCCGAGTATGATGAACATGCCCCTCCTTGTCGTCGTGGATGGCATGTCTCTTATGATGATGGCTTCACTCTGTATTAAGCCCATTAATTCTCAGACGTTATCTTGTTTCTTCCATCTGAATTCTCCAAGTTCTACTCAGTTTTTCAGGTGCTTAATCAGATCGTTTCAGTTTCCAAGAAACAAAATTCAGAATATCAAAGTAAAGATTTAAGATGCATCCAAAACAAGGGTTCATATCAATTACAGCAAATCTCTAGTACGACCCAACAGTCTTAAACGACTCATGAAGATGCCTTAATGTCTGCTCATCTCTGTTCCACTCAGGCGTGGGTGCATTAACGAAATGAGCATACAGTTTGTTCTTAGCACAAGTGACCTTGATCAAGCTATGTTTCCCAACCCCATCAATCTCATACACATAATACATCTGCCCATCCCCATATTTCTTCTCTTCACTCACCAAACTATCAGCGCCGGCAATCAAATCCTGCAATTGTACGTCCGACAGCGCCAAGTTGTTTAGCACCACATCTTTTGGAGCTAACTGCCTGAACCCAGCAAGAAACGTCAGGTACTCCTTCTCAGTTTTCTTCTTCGGGTTGTAGAACTCGCTGTCCGTTCCGTTTGTGCCCTTCTCCACTTTGGAGACTAACCGCTCCTTCCAACCGTCGGGGACGTCATAGACGTACTCGGCCGAGGCTTTCTTGTCGGAGTTGCCACCGAATCCGCCGTAATTGGCGGCGCTGGCTGCCGTGCCGTAGTAAACTTGGAAAGACTCAGCCAAGGAAGGAGGGGAGGCGGTTAAGATAGAGGTGGCGGCAATAGTTGCAGTTAAGGTAGTTAGGAGTGGCTTGTTAGGTGGAATAGGGAGGTGAGGTTTGGTGGTGGAGGGAGGAATTAGTGGAGATTTTTTGGCGGCTAAGGCGGAAGAAGTGGAGGAGAGGCGAGCTGAAGGTGAGAGAATTGTAGCCATGGAAATGGAAGGGTTTGGATTTGGTTGAATATTGGATAGGGGTATTTACTTTTTTCTATGATATTTTTCTTTTGGGCTTATCTAATTTAAGTAGAAACATAAATTATTAAATTTTTAATTAATTTAATTACATCAAAAATTAAAAATTAAAATATTGATTAAAAAATCTAACATTATATAACTTTTCTCTTATTTAATAACTTATTAGTATATTAACTAGTTGGTCAATTTTAATAAATTAATAAAATTTTATAAGATAAATAAATTAAATAATTGTATCAAATATTTTTTTTAATTAAATTTTTAAAGATTATTTTTAAATCATATTTTGAATTCTAACTATGAAAAGTTTTCAAGATATCCGTCGTTCAGACAAACCCTTTTTAAAAACATCAAAGCTTTCCTAGCTAAATTTTTTGTTTCAAACTCTAAACTCTTACAAACTTCACTACCTTTTTTTTTATAAAAAAAGATTAATTTTATGATGGTTTAATATTGATTAATTTTTTTTATTAGTTTAATTTCTAAATTTTTATTTTATATCATCTTTAATAATATTAAAGCGTTAAAAAATTATAAATATTTATTGAGAGCTTTTATAGATCATTGCCTATTTTGATGTGTTTTTAAGAGATAAATAAGCGCTTTGTTTCAAAACAAAAGCTTTTTTCTAAGAAAAATAGGTGTTAGTATATAAAATAAAAAATTATTTCTTTAATAAATATAGCTTGTTTTGACGGCCAAAGTACAGCTTTTAAGAGGCTCAAATTTGAAGCTTCTTAAAAAAGCTTCTCAAATGATTTTTTAGTAAATTTTTTAAATCCATTAATGAACTTATTTTTTAATCTCTGTTATTTTTATGTTTTACACATAATTCTTACAATACCTATAAACTTATCTTCACGTTTATCTTGCAAACCTATCTTTTCTATTTGCCTTTTTAATATGTTTTAATATTTTTTATATTAGTTTTATTTATGTTATAATCCATATAAAAATTTAGTTAGATATATTTTCATTTATATTTCATATGATTTAAAATTATATAATAATTAATATATTTTTCTTTGTATATTGTTTTATATACTTTAAATAATATTTATATACATAAATAATTTTTATTATAAAATAAAGTATAATTAAAATTAAAAATAATTCTTATTTTTATATTGCCAAATAATCTACGGTATAAAACTCTTTAAAAAATATTCCTTTTTAAATAGCAGTCAAACAATTAACTTCTTAAAAGAACTTTGAAAAAAATTATAAGAATGATACCGCGAGCCCAAAGGAGTGTTCATGTCCGCAAACTTTGTGAAAAGGCCCAATTTCTCCATTGAGTAAATTTAGAGTTTAAAGCGGGGCATTTCGGGTACTTCACTAGTTCGCCACCGGAAACAAGGACGCTTGGAGGAGAGCGCGGGATAATTCAGCGGGAGGGAAAGCCTGAGAGGGCCTCTGTTTATAAGAACAGTGTTTTTGTGGTGAAATTCCATTTTCTAACTCATTCTTGGAATTAGATTTTGGTTTTGCAATTAACTCTTCTCTGTCCCCCCCTTCCTCTGCCGTTTTATTCTGTACAAAGGACAAAGGAAACATCTCCATCCATGTCTAGAAGGTATAAAGATATCTATTCTCTGTTTGTTTCGTTTCTTTATATTCATCGGTTGATGATCGGGATTGTCGAACGTAGGCGTTCGATATGTTCACATCTTTTTAAGGAAAATGAGAATCTGATTGATGGGCATGGGCTTGAAAAGATCGATTTTTCTTCGTTCTGGAATTGAAGGAGGATAATGATATTCACGGTTTCTTCTTCATCTAATTTGGCTTAGAGCTATTTGCATGTTACTTGTAAAATTCAATTTGGTTTTCGGGCTCGTAACTTTCAATTATTTAGAAATGGGCTTATCGTTATTTGATTGTTGCATACGCTTATGCTCACGGTTGCGAGGTTATCGACGCTATTTTTTGTCTGTGATTGTGAGAATTGAATGTTCTCACGAGTTGATCTTGCCGTCTTCATAATCCCAGAGACATCTTTTGTCTAATTATAAGGCTTGGAATTCTTTAGGGTTCTTTGCAAGTTTTTTGCTCATGGAGCATGTCTGAAAGGAGAAAACTGTGAGTTTTCACACGACTGGAAAGACCCACCCAACAACGTAAGGCTTACTAGTTCTCCTTGGTTTTCTTTGTGTTTTCTTTTTTTTAGGTTTATTTCTATTATCTGCTATATGATGATTATTGTTCATCAACGTAGATTTGCACATACTATCAAAAAGGAATTTGCTCTTATGGTAGCCGGTGTAGATATGAGCATGTTAAACCTTCAAGGTCAGATGCTGTTGCATCATCTTCTTCTACGCTTCTTCTCCGATCTTCAGTGCCCAATTCTTCTGCTTCAGCTTATTCTTCAAAGATTGGACTGAATGGTGTGACTGCGTCCACAGGCCTTCCATCAGGTGTCCCTGCTTCGGGTAGACCTTTTGTTTCTCATGCCAAGCCATCGTGGAATTTGGAATATGGAAAGCATGAACCACTAGATGATTATGATGTTATAGAGCCTAGGCATGCTAAACCAGAAGACCGTCCTCTCTGTTCATTTGCTGCTGCTGGTACTTGTCCTCGTGGAGATAGTTGTCCTCATATTCATGGTGACATTTGCCCATCCTGTGGAAAACATTGCTTGCATCCTTTCAGACAAGAGGAAAGTGAAGAGCATCTGCAAATGTGCACGAAGAAGCAAAAGAACATTGAGACGTTGAAGCGTAGTCAAGAAATAGAGTGTAGCGTTTGCCTGGATCGTGTACTCTTGAAGACCTCACTAGCTGAGCGTAAATTTGGGATACTATCGGAATGTGATCATCCATTCTGCATATCTTGTATCCGAAACTGGCGTAGTACTTCCCCATCCTCTGGCATGGATGTGAATAATGCACTGAGGGCTTGTCCAATATGCCGCAAGACATCCTACTTTGTCATTCCAAGTGTCATTTGGTACTTTTCCGAGGATGAAAAACGTGAAATTGTTGATAATTATAAAGCAAAACTCAGGTAACTTTGTGTAATTGTTTCTGTTTTGTTTTGTCTTCAACCTGACTGCTACAGTCTCTATTAAGTTTTTGAATTACATTATATTGTTTAAATTGGAATGTGTGATTGTTTTGATTAATTGATATGTTGAAAAATTTCTGGTTTAAGGACTTTACTGTATTCTGGCAATCCACAAGTCTAAGGATTAGCAGGATACCTGGATTATATAGGAGTTTAATTTTCTTATTATGGTAGAATTAACTGTATTTATTTTCATGGTTGCAGGTCAATAGATTGCAAGCACTTTAATTTTGGGAATGGAAACTGCCCATTTGGGACAAGTTGTTTTTACAAGGTAATATCAGCTTAATCCTTTCTGCTGCCATCTCTTATGCGACTTCTTTCTTCTTCTTCTTTTTTTCTCTCTTTGCTGAAAGGCTGCATAGACTGTAGTTTTAATGATCGACTTTTCATTTAGAGAAGTTGAAGCAACTGATAGAGATGGCTATTATCCATCATCATTCCTTGGGTAGTCTTTTTTGGTGTTACTTACTTTTGAATATTAGAGCCGCTTCCTATTTTCAGCAGCGACTTTCCTTCTTTGCCTTCTATTTATTAATGTATAAACAGTCAGAGTTCTCGATGATCTTTTATTTGAGATTATCTAAATGTAGTTAAGGTTGAAAATTGGGTTGTTGTTGCAAAATATTCTGGCTGTTGAAAGTTTCCAATATGCTACCTAGTTTTTCATTTACTTCTTCTACTGAGCAAACTTTGTTTCTGCTTGATTCAGTTTAATCCATCATTCTAGCTTGAATGTGTGATATAAGGGTGTGGGGATTGTTTTATTAGAAAGAAGAGGCTATCTATTCCAACAGGACAAATTAGGTTATCGAGATGCATGGGGCTTAAGAGAAGGCTCTATATATAGTGTAATTACAATTTCAGGGTTCAGTTCTTTGCAACAGGTATCTGTCTGTTTGGTGTGCGAAAAACTTGTATTATGTATTATGCAAGTATTGCCTCTTTTAGGTTTTTGAAAGTGAACATAGAGATTTATAAGCTTGTAAATCTGTTTCTATGTTGATTTACTGAAGAGTCAAAGTGGTATCTCTTCAGTAGTTCTCCTTCTGCCTATGGTGCTCGGAATTATGTGTTGTTGTGATTATTTACTTTCATCATGGAGACAATACCATTATGACTTCTTTAACGGATAGAATCTTGTGTTGTGATCCCGCATACTGTGACGGCAGGATCGTGCACTTGTAAATATCAGAGACCACCCCCACCTAGACTGCCTCCCCACAGATCTAATATTGTGGATATAGATGATTTATGTTACATGTTCAAGTACTTAATGGATGAAGATGAACTGGGTATATTTGATGCTAACATGTTTTTTTTGAGGAAGACTGAACTTCCATATGTCTGGTTTTCGGACTTATGCTGATGGGTAACTTCCCTTTTAAGTTGTCAATTTTATTACGAGAATTATTTTCTCTTTAGTTATTAGGTTTGGCATATATGGTGGCACATATTCCTTTTGCGGCACCCTTCTAAGTCATTTTAGATTCATGGAAGATTACTTTTCAAGTATCTAGAACGTCCTCTGTGGAATGTTTGTTATGAAGTTTTATAGTTTATTTGGCTGTCATAAATTGCAGGTTTCTATGTGAGGATTTTGGTTAATATGCTTGTTGAGAAACGTTCATGATATCGTGTTTATGTCAAAATAGCCGAATTTTATATGTTGATGCTATTGAACAAAGTTTACTACATACAAAAACAAATTGTAACCTCCGTACATCTAAATGACTTTGTTTGCTACTTGAAACCTTGGATACATAATTCTCTAGTTTAATTTGTGCTTTGTTACCCCTTCTAAAGTTGTGAAGCAGTGATTTGCAAAGTATAATACAAAAAGGAATTATTTTTTTCTCAAATTATCTGTTACGATGATGATCTCTTTGGTATTGTTGATTGTTTTCATTAGTAGACTTGCTTGTTTATGTTCATGGTGTATGATGTATTGTCATTTTGCTACAGTAGGCTGCCTATTTTGTTCTGGTTTTCCTTCTGTTTTTACATCTTAATAAAAATCAGTGTGGAGCATTTGTAGATTTGTTACAAGTGTTACTCATTCTTTGCAGCATGCATACCGCGATGGCCGATTGGAGGAGGTGGTTCTGCGTCATCTTGGTGCTGAAGATGGAGATATTGTGATTGCTAAAGATATCAGGTTTGTCCCAAGTGTCCATTGACGAAGAATACTAATTTTATCAACGAATGTAGCCTTACATGGAAGAAGTATTCTGTATCTGCAGGCTGTCTGACTTCATCGGTAGCTTGCAAATTGGGTGAATGGTGCCTTAAAATTATTCGAAATTGTAAGATCGATCTGTGGCATATTCGTTTAGATATACTGTTGTTGGTAACCTCCTAATTGACAAATTATGTTTGATACGGTCTTCCTAACTATGTTTACTTCATTTGTTATGTAATGCATGCAGGTTGCTTGCCCGGAATGGGTTCAATCATTAGTAAAAGGAATGTGCACTGGTGAATACATAAAATGGAGGCAGGTAACTATATGGAAAAAGAAGTGCATTAAAATAATTGATCGGTGTATACGTGCAAGGAATGTAATTTTGAATAATGAATGTATGCTATGCCTGCAATGGGGTTGAAAAGAAAACTATGGTTTGGTTTTGGGGGTATTTATGTTTGGAGCTGTGGACTGGATGGGATGAGTATTAATGGAGGTTGTTCTGTTCAAGGGTTATGAAGCTGAGGTTAGTGGACAAAGAATAACTTGGTTGACCAAGTCTCGGCTATTTTTCTGTATGATCATGCATCCTGTGAAAATGAAATAGATACATGTCAATGATTGAATGCTGAAAGGTTGCTTGTATTGGGCTGTTATTGATAATCAAGATTCAGTTTTGGAATCGAGTATACAAGAAATCTTTACTAGGTGATGAATGAGTGTAGTTAGAATGTAAATCGTCGAGAAAACAATAAAATATGAATAAAATTATTTTTATTTATTAAAAATTTAATTTTTAATTTAAAAGGAAATTATTAAATGAATATTAGTTGATATATTTTCTTTATAAAAATAGTCTATTATTTAATAAATTAAGCAATTTCTATAGAAAACTAAAAAATTAAACTGAGAAATTGGTCAACTTAAAATTTGTTGTCGTTAAATTGATTAAATTAGTTCAATTTTTTAATAAATAGTTAAAATTTATGTCAAAGGTCTAAGTAAATTGTATGCGTTATTTTATATTATTTTGCATTTTAATATTATTAAAATAATATTTTATAATATTCAAATAAATATCTATATTATAACAAAAATTTATTTTAAAAGTAAATATTATTTAGTGGGTTTAAATAATTGAGTGTACATGGATCTATTAGAAATAACCTTTTTATTATGTAAAGATAAAGTTGTGTATTATTAAATTTTTTTAAATTTAACTTTATTATTAAATTTTAGATTGAACGTGTGGTAATAATGATAATAATATTATGCTTATATAAATGTTTGAGCAAATATTGTTATTATTACGGGCTGAGATCAGCTGTTCCTTTACTCTGGTTTATTTTATGAGTATTTATCTAACTAGGTAGGTTCTATGATAGGTAATCTGCTCCCTACTATTTTGATTCTTTGATTACATTCAAAGGAAAGAGAATCTAATTCGTATTACTCTTACGCAGTTAATATTCCTTATTCAAACGTAATTGTCATCATGATCAGAATCATTGTCGTGTCTCTCTAATGCTCAATCAACGCCGTAATCGTACACGTAAATTGCTGCGCCGTGTCTGTCTTGATGATTCTTTCCGTTTCACTTCCCTTTCCGGACAGTCAACTGTTTCCCTCGTTATCTTCTCTTGTAAGCAAAGTAAACACAAAACCACAGGTGTCCCCTTACATCCTTAACGCTTTACACTTAAACCTTGTTGTTCTTGACTTTTTCACCCTTTGATAATGTCCTTAAATTAAAAAAATAAAAAATAAGTCATGACGTGGACAAGCCATACAGCTGTCCACGTCTTCTCGTGGGGTCTACGCGTTTTTACTTCACCAACCCTAAAGGCTCCCCATCCTCAGCCCTCACCCCTATAAATGCGCCTTATTCGTCCTTCTTTCTCATATCCGGCCAAACTCAAACTGCTCTGTTCTTGAAAAAACGCTCTTTTGATTAAAAGTATCAGAAAATGGCATTGAGGACGAACTTCGCTGTTGTGGTTATAGCTGTTGTGAGTTTATTGGCGGCTGCTGCCTCCTCCGTTTCGGCCCAAGATTTGGGTGATTTTGCTCCAGCATCATCACCCTCACCATCGCCTTCAATGGACAAAGGAGCTGCGTATTCATTGGGAATGTCTGGAGCTGTTGTTTGTTCTTCTATCTTCTTCTCCATGCTGGCTCTCCTCCGCAGCCGCTAGATTCATTCTATCGTTAATGGCTTACGTACTAGGTCTCTAGAAAGGATTGATACTCTCTCTATATATATGAGTGATTGTTATTATTATTGTTTTTTTATGAACTAAAATAAAGGTGTGCTTGCTTATGGCATCACATACATAGAGATTTGGATACATCTGTGAAGAGTTCGTTACTTTTTTTTTTTCAGTTTAATCATCTTTGATTCGCTATTCTGTTCATATGTAGTTGAACAAACACGACACGTTCGTACATCCATCCTCGACTCATATGTGTTTGGTTAAGGTGCCCGTTTTGTTACTTTGTGCTTTTCTTATGAACAACCGTCCATTCAATAAATGAGTATACATTCTAATGTAACTTTGACAAGGAAAGAGGACACGATCCTCTGTATGATTTATTCTGGACATAAATATAAATAAATAGTTGAGATAAAATGAGCTGAGATTGAGACATGGTAAACGACACTGAGGGGAAGCAAGGGATATGGGAAAGGGGTAATGTGAAGTTATAAATATGTATTCTTTTTAACTCTTTCATTCATTCACGTCACATGCCCACCGATTAGTCGGACATGCCCTTGAGCCAACTGTTTTGCTGTCTTATTCAAATTGAGCCGGTGGTTTAATAATTTCTTGAGGCTCGTTCCAACCAAAGAACTAATCCACACAAAATTTCACATTTACCCTTATTAACAGCATTGAGAAATACTTTTAAGTAGCCCATGTAAGGATTACGCTGAGTGTTTAACTTCATTAATATCTGCAATACCTAAAAATAGGCATGGAGGTTAAACAATAGGTTTTAAATGAATTTTAAATAGATGTTGAAAAACAGGTGTATATAATTTAGATATGGGTCTAATGATAACCTGAACCGATAGATACTCATATCCTCTGTTTTTTATTAACTCTATTTTTTATTGTTTTAAATATTTATAGTTAAATATAATAAAATATTAATATTTTTTGAAAAGAAACAATTTTAAAATCTCCACTTTACTCCTCAATCTTCACCTTTTTCATCATATTTTATATTTCTTATAGGATGATAATAATGTAAATAATATGGAGATGAAATTTTGAATGTTGTGGAATTCACGCAAAGATAATTTGAAACTTTGAATATTTCGATCTTTGTATTGTGAAAATTATATGTTATCTTTACACTAGATATTATGATTTTTATTTTTTTACTTTTATAGTTTTTTTTAAGACATACAAATCAAAGTCTTGATTTATTATTATTAAAGTAATTTTGATCTGGAATGTTCGCAAAAATCTACTTTTTTTATATTTTCTATTTAGAACTTATATTTTTATGTATTATATGGATATCCAAAAATCTAGATTTAAATATGGATAATAAATCATAAAAATCAATAAATATAAATATGTGTACTAAATCGTAAAATTGATAGAATGGATATTAATATAAATATATGTTGAGTCATAAAAAATAAATATAAATATGGATAGAATAATAATCGAATCAATCCCTTAAGTATTGCCATCCCCAAGCTCCTGTAATGCCTGTGTGTTTGTAAGGCAGGTTCAGATAAGCTTTTCAAGTCTTTTCTCTAAGCTTTTCTCTATCCCTTGTGATGTGAGCAGGAGTAAGGATCTTGAGAAGATGGCGAACTCCGAGCCTATTGGAGGAGAGCTTAATGGAATTGAGCCCAAACTAATCCATTTAACTCAAATCCTTGGACCGGATACACTTGGAGCTTGAAAACACGAAGACTTGGGCTATTTA
>JANSVB020000196.1:310245-322460 GCA_025504935.2 Erythroxylum haughtii
TACTGGAGGAGAGTTAGTTGGGTCACAGCCTAAATTGATCAACTTGTCTCAAATCCTTGGACCGGATACACTTGGAGTTTGAAAACACGAAGAATTTTATTTAATTTTTGGACGTTGTTTCATTTTGGGCTTCCATATATTTTAGCCTAACCCTTATTATTTGACCTAGGTATAAATACTTATATTTTAAGGTTTTACGATTTTTTTTAGATCATATTGTTTGAGTGCCTTCGGCTTTAGGGAGAAACATTATTCTCTTGTTCTTGTTACTTTTTTCGAACCATCTTTCACTTATCAATTTGTTTTCTCAATTGTGGCGTATTGATTGTTCACTTTTTCTTGGTTTTATTTTGATCATCAAGATTGCTTGGAACAAGTTTCTAAGAGGTGTCGTAGAAATCAAAACCCTGTGTATCTTTATTCCATCAACTTGTCGTCGATATTTCCACATAGCGCATTACCTTGCCTTGCCTAAGTTCAGTTTTCAAGAAGGAAAATTTGAGACGAAGAAGAAGGTAGATGTTGCCGTCGTCTTCGCCGTCGCGTCGTTGAGTGCGGTGGTGGCTCAGCAGAGTGCTCTTGCCCCTGCACCAACAAGCTCTGGCTCTGTCAGTTTGCCCCTTTGCTGGTTCTTTGCTTGGAGCATCACTTGCTTCATTCATTGCTCTCTGCTTGCAATAAATTATACATTGAAATACAAAAGATAGAGAGAGCCGTTCTTTTGTTCTTGATGTTCAACAACTGATCTGTTGTAATTTAATAACAAGATTGAAACTTTCTAATTCTTGCATCTTGTTCTGTTTACCTGTTTTTAATTGATGAAACAACTAAGTCAAGCTATAACATTAAAGTAATACATTTCCACTCCAACTGCAAACGAACCGATTCGACTGAACCAGAACGACGGGGAGTGAAGATCGATCTTTAGATATCTTCGCCGTCGCAGCCGTCACCTCCCACCACCAATCGTAGGCTAATAGCCCATTCTTATAGCTTTCTAACAGTAGTTAAGTTGGAAACACAATGGGCTCTACCAAGAAATCTACCTGTTCCAACACCAGCCCAACTCTCTTCACACCACCAAATCAAACCTTTTTAACTTTTCTTCACTCTTCACAGTCTCAGTCGCCAATCTCTGTCTTGCAGTCTCAGATGGCTCACACCGCAGTCTGCCGTAGATTCTCCTCAAACTTTCTGAAACCCTCTAACCCTTCTTCCTTATTACTCTCTTCTTTCTTCTTTAAGAACTCACAAGCAACTAGATATCTGAGCTCTTACCCTCATTCTGTTCTGTGTGAACATCGAAACCCTTTAAGCTCTGATATTAGTAGTACTCACGATTCATATTTCCCTTATCGGGGCCTCAATGTTGAACCCCGAGCAACAACAACGAACCCAAAATCCTCATATGTTGATCTGACTATTAGACCATACTCGAGTTTTGGTGCCAATCCTAAAGTCATCCACTTGTCTTCGTCTTCCTGGAAAACACCTAATTTGGGTGTGTTCAAACCTTGCGATCCCTGCTATATTATGTTTTCAAACCCGAGACCCAGATACATCTCGACCTCCGATCCTGCAAAACCACACGAGCCTAATGAATACCCAAGCAAGAACCCTGATTTCAAGCACCAAGAGATTGAGGGGCCAACCGTTGAACGGGACATCTCAGCTTTGGGGAATGAAACGAGAGAGGTCCTAGAGAGGATGATGAAGAACATGTATAGTCTTAGCAGGGTTTTAGCTTTAATGGGTCTGGTTCAACTTGGGGTTGGAGCATGGATTTCATATACCATCACCCAATCGACGCCACTGACTGAGATTTCAATACAAAGTTTCGTGGCGTTTGGGTTTCCTTTCACATTGGCCTTTATGTTAAGGCAATCACTGAAGCCAATGTACTTCTTCAAGAAGATGGAGGACCAGAGTAGATTGCAGATTCTGACACTCGCTCTTCAGGTTGCCAAGAATTTGAACGTTCTATTCGTAAGGGTTCGTGGTGTTTCTGTAATGTGCATAGGAGGGGCGTCCTGCGGGTTATTGTATGCTTTGTTGACTAGATAATGTTTTGCCCCATCTTGTCTTCTTGGAGTGTTAGTTGAGACTAGAAACTCTTTCAAGCTATCTTCAGCTTGAAATTTCAATAAATAAAAACTATAGCAATAAATCTGAATCAAAGGATATATCATCATGGACCAATCTTTACATCAATTTATTATATTTTTCCCATAATAATGATAATAATAATAGAACAAAAGCATGAATGCAAAAAGGATTCTGTCAGATCAGGAAAAAAATAAAACAACTAACATCCATCCTATTCACAAATTTTGTTTCCATCTAAAGGGTATGTAACTCAAGGGTAGAACTTGTACAACTATTCTCTAAACCCCCCACCCTCAACGGAACCAAGCCAGAGAAGAAGCCTGCTAATAAGTCAGGCTTTAGGTGTTTCATTAATCGTCTTTCCCACCACTACCACCAAGAACTGAATGTGCTTCCTAAGTGAAGAATCTCAATCTGCTTGATTCCTGTACTGTCTAGTAGCACTTGACGAAATCAAGACTTTGATGTTTCAAGGCAACGATTGATTGGATGTTTGAAGCAAATCGGGAAATCAAGAATCTGGCATTTCAGGGCGAAGATAGATTGGATGTTTACAGCAAAATAAGGTGTTTTGTTTGGACTAAGTGGGACCCGCTGGCTTAAGCTCAGATCGGACATAGGTCAGACTGCGAGCGGTAGAAGAGAAAATATTGTTCACAGCATTTGACGTACTGTTATCAGCAGTGGTGGGTTGTGCATCTCGTTTCCACTGCATACTTCGAGCTCCTGGTTTCACAGCAAGGCGAGGCCAAAACTGACCGGACATTCCCCTCTGAAACGGAACTCTAGAGAATCTAGCCGCTGAAAATGGAGAGCCACGAATAGCACGAGGCCGTGTCACAAGGGAGGCAGGTTCTTGATTTGTCGAGCTTCTCTTTACGACCTACACAAAAAAAATGATGTTCAAAACCCTTGATGCAGATGATAATGGAACTATTCAGGTATCAAATACCAGAAGATCATCTATGTCTAGCATAAGCCAAAATGAAAAGGTCAAAAGATAAACTAAAGACTCATGCGTGACTATAAAGACAAACAGCAAAACGCAATCAGCTCTAGAAAATTAAATTATTTAGTAGCTAAACAAACCTTCAGAATTCTTGACATAAAGGAGGTGCCATCGAGAGATAATGCATTATCAGCTGCCTCTTTGCGCATGAACTCTACATAAGCTGACCTGTATCACGTTACCACTTAGTCCAGAGAGGCAATAAAGGTTAAAAAATAGCAAATAGAAACAGTAGAGTAGCATATGAGATGCTTTACCCTTTTGGTTGTCCTGTTGCTGCATCAGTAACTATAACCACCTTTAGCACTTCACCAAATTTATTGAAATGCCTGGAGAGACTGTCCTTAGTAGCAGCAAAATGAACCTGCATAAATCACAATGAAATCATCAAAAAAAAGGTATCATCATTTTAAGATGACTGGTTCATCAATGAAGGTCATTACATTGCTAACAAAAATTGTACGAGAATCTGCATCCTCCAAAGGCCGACTAGCAGTATAAGGACCTGCAAATATCATACCTAAAATTAATTAATTTCTTTAAGTTATACAAAAAAATATAGAAACAGGGAAGAGATTCACATAGGAAACTATGATATCATCCCATCTAAAGGCTGAAACTAAAGAATCCACTAGAGGTTTTGAAATACCTATAAAGAAAATAGTCAGGAAAAACTTCTCTTATTATAATAGCATTTAAAGCCAAAAAAAAAGGATAAGGAAACACAGAGGAAAGCAGTACACACCAGGCACAGATGGTAGGATCTTTTGAGATTCTTTGTCAATTTCAGTGGCAAATTTCACCTGTTAATCATTGATGTCATAACATCAAAATTAAGCTACCAATATGAAGGATAGGGCATAAGCAAGTAACAAGAGGGAATGAAACTATAAAAACATGATACCATCTTACATTTCCATTATCAGCCGTTACAGGTTCACTATTTTCCTTCAGATTTCGAGCACCAAGGAAAGAATTACGAGTATCCAAATCTGCAACCTGCCTTGATTCTGTATAATGAGGCTGTTTCCAAATGTTTATATTCCCAGAAAAGTTCACAATTTTCCTAGAGGAGTTTGCAGTTGAACCTGGTTGATCCTGATTGTTACTTTGAGCTACTTGCATACCATCAGCAAGATTCTCATTCTCACCATACTGCATCGTTGACAGGCTATGATCCATTCCATATGCATCAGTTTCTGTAACATTTGTAGGCCCATGGCCTATAATGTTCAAATCATCATAACCTTCATCGTATGATAATGAATCAGACGATAAACCAATTCCACCTGCTCGGTTATTCGTTTTACGCACATTCCTCACATGATCGCCTCTCTGAGGGTAATCCAAATAGGTATCCTCCTGAATCTCATCCAATTCCTCATAATCTTCATCGTCAGTATAAGGATCTCCAAATCCATCAACTTGTTCAATGTTTTCTGAAACATCTGCATTGTGGCCAAGTCGGTCAAACACACTTCCTGCTGGTTTAACTTTCATAACATCTTCAGCAGCCTCTTGCACTGCTTTAACGACAGTGGCCAATGCATTAGGAACTCTTGCAATAGACTGAATTCTCCTTGGACGATCAACCAACGACGAGTTGACAGCAGATGTAGACACCACAGATCGAAGACGCTTTGCTGAAGATTGTTTTGCTGAAACAGATGACCTCACAGTACCTACAGCATCTCGTACTGCAAACTGAAGTAGTCGTCGAGGAGCATTGACAGTTGCTCGAGATACCTCCTCCCGCTGCATAAATATTTGGATAACAATTACCAAGTGAAGTATTTAGAATATACACATTATTAAGATAACTACAGACTCAAAATACAACTGTCAAATGGAAGCAGAAAGAATTAATAGCTGTGCCACAGTACATTTCACAATTCAAGTTGGACAAAAGTTGCACATCAATCCGGAGGGGTTAACAGGAGATAAGATGGTTGACTAAAAATGTTAAGAGAAGAAACCTTAATGTGTTGACGCTCATCATGCCGCCTCCTTTTCCTCTTTTCTGAATGTGGATGAGATGTAGAGCTTACAGTGTCATTAAATTTGCGATGAGCACTTTCTTCCACATGACTACTGTCAACATCATAATTCTGAAGAGGACACTGCTCGATTTCATCCCTCAACAATCCTTTCCATTCTCTTTGGTGCCGTCTTCTAGATAAAGTATCTGGATTACCTTTTTCCGGTTTCAAATCCATACTTTTAGATTCATTTTTCCCAGTCAGGTCTTCCATTTTGGGTTTTGCTTTACCCATTTCATCTTTATTAGACTCCGGTGGGCAAACATATAGTTCCAAATTAGAAGCAAGATGATCCCACAGCCTGTTCATATGAAAAATAACACATAAGATCTTTGCATACAATATTAAAAATATAAATGTGACCATTGGTCCCTAAAGAATAGGTCTTTCAACAACGATCACGCAAGAAAATTACCAAGACACGAAAGAATCACTATCGTCTCCCAGGAAAACATTCAATTCATTCCTTGCTTCGTCTTTACGCCTGCCATTCCTGAGCAGCACGATCACATATTCCTTGGAATTCAAATCAGAAGTTGAGAAAATTTAGTTGCCAAATCTCCATAAAAGAAGAACTACATAATCTCAAGAAATGAGGCAGAAAGTCTTCGGGTAGATCAGCAAACCATAAATGTAAACTCTACATAAACTTAAAAGGATCGATGTTATCATCACATTCCTAAACACACTCGAAACATCATTAAAACAATCGTCAGAAGTAATATCCTTCCTCAAGGTTACATACATTTAATAATTGGAGAATTGGAATAGATATGTTTGAGATGCTAAAATACATCACTATAAGATTACAACTCAATGCCTGCCAGCAGAAATTGCATAGAACGAAATGTGATTTTTTAAAAAAGCGTACAATGCATTCCAGAACAAAGCTCAGACAATTTAACGAAAAAGGAATCATATTGAATAACTCTCCGCAATCCAACAACTGAAGCTCGCTTAATTCTTGAGAATATGTTTACCCACTTTCATTCCATGAATTAAACAGACTTCAAATTCCAAGCAAAAGGGTAGGCAATTAGGGTAATATATATGTATAAATAAATAAATATACCCACCACAAGAGTATCATCAGTGTAATCGCCCATGAACTCCTTGAGCTTATCCATCACTCTATCTCTCAACATGACAACTCCCTCTTCGCTGAAATTCATCTTAAATGTTCTCTCCTCCACTCGATCCACGCTCCCCATCTCTTTCTCCTTCTTCGTCCTCAATCAATCAATGAAAACCCTATCCCGTTGAATGCCTGCAGAAAGAATAAGAAAAAGAAGAAAAACCCTAGGGAGAAGGGAAGCTTGGCGATAATGATTTGAGTTTTCTGGGGAAAGTAACGGAAGAGGTGGCGAACAGGAATTTAGTGCTGCAGTGAGGGGAAGATGGATTTTGGGGATTTATGGCGGAACCGCGACAGTATAAACTTATGTCTACTCTTCTTCTTCTTTTTTTTTAATTATTATTATAGACACCCTGTCTCTAATTTTTTAAAAATATTTTAATTTATGAATAAAAGCAAAATTTTAAAATTAATGATTAATTACATATTATATAAAACTTAAAAATAAATTATTTTTAATGAACTAAAATTATTTAATCTTTTATATGATATTATTTAATAACAAAATTATTTTATTTTATATTTATTAAAATAAATATTTCAAATTTTTGTAATTAATATTTATTTTAATTATATTTTAAGTATTAAATTAAAATTAAAATTAAAATTGAGTTAAAATATTTATAACTTAACTTAATTAAATACAACATTAAAATAAATTATGTAAAATTCTTATTAATAATTAATCTATTAAATAATTAAATAATATTTATTTAATTAATTTTAAATATGAAAAATAATATAAACAAAAAATAAATATCGTTTTCTATAGTTTTCGTATATTTTAAAAATTAGCATAAGCTAAAACTAAAAATTTAAATAAATAATTTATTAAATTAAATTAAAAATAAAAATAAAAATAAAAGAAAACGACCCTAAGAAGTAGATTCTTTAGTAGTGACTAATATCATGTCCTCCTCAGCTAAAAGGATAATGTCTCACAATTTCTCTAATTTTGAGTATCATCGAGTTGTTTGCTAAAAATTAGGTAGTTATATCTCATCATATCTACAAGGAGGACAACTAATGTATAGATTGACCTGTTAATATTGCCGTTCATTTTAAATTAGGAATCACCACTCTTGATGTTACATTAAAGTGCCTCTCATTTTTTTTAAATGATATATCAGGAGTTTGTTTTTCTAGAATAATCACGTAATGTGTATCTTGTTTATTTCCATTTCTTTCAAAAAAAATAATTATTTATAATAAAATTTAAATTAATTATATATAAAACAGTGTGGTTTTTTTTTTTTTTTTTCAATTTTACAAGACAGATATGAGCCAAGTTGTGCCCAAATTCGGCTATCTCTGACCCAATTGGGCTTGGATCCAAGTATAAATAAAAAGAAACTGCCCTAAATAAATTATTATATATGCTAGATATTGATAGTTGTTAAAATAATTATTTATAATAAAACTTTAATTAGTTAGAATTTAAATTAAAGTAACATATTGGATTTTATTAACTCTAACAAACTTATTTTCACCGGCAATTTACAATGCCTATATTAAATCAAATAATAAATTATTTAATGAGTCGTAGATTGATATATATAAAATGCTGTCGTTTTAATTTTTAATTTTATAAAATAAATTACAATCAAGTTGGGCTCAGATAGGGCTATTTCTAAACTAATTGGGCTTGAGTCCAGGTCTTAGACCTTGGGCCAGGTTCTAGTTTTAAAACAAGTACAAAAATAAAAAGAATATTAAAACCTATTTTTAAAAACTAAAAAATTAGACAAATAAGACAGGAGAGAAACAATCACAAGCCATCGTTGAAAGAAGCTAAGAAGTTAGCTTCCATCAAAGATGTTTTAAGAAGATTTTAATTATGAAAAAGTATTTTTAAATTATTTACTCTTGAACTAATTCTTATTTAAATCGGATAAATTTTTTACGAAAGGAAAAACTTCAACCTTAAATTTTAAACGATTATATATATAAAAACGGTTTAAATATAAGACTTCACTTAAATTTAAAGAATCCCGTACTAATAAAATTCCGTACCAATTCACTTGTGCCTAAAATTTAAAGGATCGATCTTTCTCGTCCCTTGCTCTTCTCTTTACGTAATCTTCAGGTTGTTGACATCTTTAGCCCTTGAAGTCTCTCAAATATACTGTTTTGGACGAGAGAATAGATGAGAGTTGATGATGCTCTCTCAAACGTAAAAATTAATTTTATAATTCATTCTCTATTTTTGTGTATAATTATAGTATAATATAAAAAGTATGTAAGATGAGTGGGCTGAGTCGGCCACGCAACGGAAGCAAGCAGGTGAGTTTGGATATCCACTTGCCACGTTTCACACCGACTCACCCTCCCACCTTTGAGCGACTTTCTGATTAAACGCATCACGTATCTAATCACATGCCATTCCTTCTCAATCAATCACCCCAGATTGGGACCCACTTTCCTTTCCCCTTCGTCCCAACACGAACCCGCCACGTTCACTCCCAGCTTCATTCTTATTCTTCTTACGCTAGTCTCCGAACTCTCTACTACGAGTCCCTGTTCTCTGTACTCGTCTCTTTTCCCTTCTCTCTCTGTTTCCTAGGAGTAGATTTACATATCCACAGGAACTTGGTGTTTGTTCTTTCTTTTAATGATCGGATTTTTTATTTTCTTGGTCAGGGGGATTCAGTAGTATTAATCTATGGGTTTGGGTGATTAATGCCGATACATCGTCTCAAATTTTGAGTGGGCCGGCGTATCAGAGTGTTAGCCAGTCATCTTCGCTCCAAGCAAACAAGAATCTCTCCTGTCAGTTCGGTTACGTACTCTTCTGATTCTCTGGGTTTCATTTGTTGTGTCTTGTAATTGAATTAAGTAAATACTGGTTAAATTTTCATGGGTTTGATTTTGTAAATCTGGGTTGGTGTGTTTACTTGACTTTAGTAATGCCATTGTTGGTTTTCGTTTAAGTTCACTCTTAGTGTTCAACTAAACTGAGATGTTTTTCTTCTTTTGTTTATCCTGAATCAATGGGAATTGTCGGGCAATTTTAGTTTCTTCCATGCACTTGTAGCCAGTTGGTTTGACATTTGCTTCTACCTGTCGGACGTCGTGTCCCATGAGCATAAGCAACCACATAAACCTTAGGCGTAACACCTCGATAGGTAGTTAAGATAGTTAATGACCCCGAAGATAAATGTTCAATACTTCCCATGTTGAATGATGCAGTTGATATCGAAATTCTGTGTTGTTTTCTTGAAGAATTTCAGTTGGTAGAATAAGTTTTTCTGTTCAAAGTGTTATTGCTTGTTTGGTGGAAGGTGGACCTTGTTCTCGTTACTGGTTAAGTGGTGAAGCAATTGAATGTTTGTAGTTGGGTTTTGTGGTTGAAATAACAAACTGTGGTCTTATAAAGAACTTTTAGTAGATTCCTTGCCTAAAGGATTTAATCTCTGGGATTTGGGTTCTGTTTTGAGGACCAATTCAATTATTCTCTTCCAATTTATGCATGTCAGCAATCATGTGTTTCCTTCTTGTGATCAATATTTAGTTTATGATTGTTTTGTTGCTTCTGCCTCGTTTTTCTTCTTATTCTTCATCCCAGATTGGAAGTTGATGAAATTTATGTTAATTTTAGGGAAATGGAGAACCAAGAGACAGGATGCCAAGCCTCCCCTGGGGTTCCCAAGCTTTGTGCTAATGGCTGTGGGTTCTTTGGAAATGCAGCAACCATGAATTTGTGCTCCAAGTGCCATAGAGACTTTGTACTAAAGCAAAAAGAAGTTAAAGTTAAATCAGTACCGGCCGAGCCTATGATCAGCGATAGCTCCAGTAACACAGTAGATAACCTAGTTGCTGGGTTTACCTCAGATGCTCAAGCAAATTCTGCAGAGCATTTGGCCAGCTCAGTGAAGATATCTTCTGCGGCTCCAAAAGGGGGTCCAGATAGGTGCAACATTTGTAAGAAACGGCTCGGACTGACCGGCTTTAGTTGTCGTTGCGGGAACCTTTTCTGTGCAATGCATCGATACTCAGAAAAACATGGTTGTACCCACGATTATAGAACCAGTGGTCAAGATGCTATTGCCAAGGCAAACCCAGTTGTGAAAGCAGACAAGCTTGATAAAATCTGAAGCTTCCTCAGTTATTGAGTCATGTTATATGTTCTAAAATCAGATGTCCCAATGTACCATTACCAGAAATCATATTGAGGTTAGACATCATTCCTACTTCTAGAATTATGTATCTTTGGAACCCAAGTCATGAATGCAAAGCTTTCATTGCCGTGTTAGTTACTTCTTGCATGGTTTGTCAGTAACCCCTTCGTATGTAGGCTGACCTAACACGCTCGAGTTATGCCTTTTGGGCCTTACCTTTGAAGTCTTATTGTGAATTATATGGTAGGTGGTATATTGGAGATTTAAAGGTAACAGCACTAGCCAAGCTAGCGGAACAAAAGTTGGATTGTTCATGCATAGAATGAGAAATGTATGTTAGGTTGGCAGGATCGATCCATTGGCTAGTGGTGGTATATGATCACATGTAAACAGCTATAAGAAAGAATCAGAAGCGCTCAAACAAAAGTTACAAAAGACTGCAGTAGGGCAGACCATGTTAAGTGGTGGAGTGGACCCATCCGCGACCGTCCAAAGATTTTGTAGCGTTCACAGTGTCTCCACATTATGATGTGAAATGTTAAGATCGCATATAGTGTTAGCTCCTTTCCATATTGTCTTCTAACCTTTTTTAAAATGTTTAAATTAGTCTATAATATTATATTATGCTTTTTAACTTTTTTTTTAAGATACTAATAATATTTTAAACACTAAGTTAGATTATTAATATATGAATAATTAATTTGTATTATGATATAACTAGGTATTTTAGACTTATTAAATATTAATGTGTTATTTAATTGTTTATTTTCTTTTTCTTTTTCTATTTTTATTTTTATTCATTTATGTGAGTTATTTTAAAACAATCTCCCTACTAATTAGGGATAAGGTTGTACATTACTGAATTTCTCCAGATTCCGTATATGAGAGATTTTTACTTGGCGTTGTTGTTGCTATTGTAAATATTAATATAATATTTAAAATAAAATTTTAAACTATGTGATTTTACGTATTTTTTAATCTTTACAAATTTGACATGTTAACGAAATTTTTATTGGTTGTTGTAAAATATAAAGTATTATTAGCATGATAATTTACTTAATTTTTTTGGTCACACATTGTGACTTTTTACCATGTTCGACAAAAGATATTAGTTCATCCTTTTTTGGGATCATCTTTATTGAGGATACTTAAGAGGTACTTGGTCGATGAGTTTGGGAAAGAGTTAATGGGTAAGAAATGAAAAGTGACTTGTTGACTGTTGATTATCATTATAGGGACAATAGTTTGATATCCTATTTTTGGAGAATCTTCCATATTTTTCATTTAGTAGAGGAATGAAACTTATTATTTAATAGTGACTCTTTTTTAAAATATTTTTAATAATAAATAGTTAAATACAATTAATTCATTAATTAAGATATAATTAACTAAAATAATATTATATAATTAATTAAAATAATATTATTTATTTATTATATTAATATAACTAATTAATTAATTACAACATAATTAATTAAAATATAAATTATTTATTAATTATAATATTGGATTAATTAATTAAAAAATAATTAAAAATTTAAAAAATAATAAATTTTTATTTCTTAGTATGTTTTATAAGCTAGTCATTAATAATCATTTTAATTTTTTAACCAATCATTAATATTATAATGATAATATCTATTTTTATTTTTTACTATATTTATTTATATTTTTATTACCTTTTTTTTTGTGCAAATCAACTACCTTTTTTTTTTTACATAAAAGGAAAGAGTACATCAGTTACTAATAAGTCGGGAGTATTTGCGCCCCGACTGATCTTCTAAAAGAAGAGTATGGCACCCTAAAGG
>JANSVB020000196.1:361966-374297 GCA_025504935.2 Erythroxylum haughtii
TTATGGAGCTTAGCGATGCGTGTCTCATTTATATGGCCAAGCCGACAATGCCATAAGTAAGTTGACTTTAAATTATCACTTTTATGTCTTTTCGCGTCATTGACATTCATAACTGGATAAGACATATCTAATATGTAAATTCCATTGCATAATGTACCAGTACCATAAAGCATTCCATTAGAATTAGGGTGTATCTTATAGAGCTTGTAATGGGACGAATAGAGAAGCAAGTCCATCAACTAGCAGGTTGAGCAACCATGTAAACTTGCCATCAAGGTCGAGACTTTTGCATCAGATTTCTGCAGTGGAAGGTGAAAGCTTTGTTGCATCCAAAGATACTAAGACACATTACATCTCCAACTTCACTAGAGACTATTGGGATGACAACTCGTTGAGTGTGATTAAAACAGTGAGAGATAATGATGAGACCCTGTTCTCTTGCTTCAACACTTCAGATCATCAGGTTAAGGTAATCTACCCTATCCAAATAGCTATTGTTCCTCATCAGGATAAGGTCTACCCTATCAAAATAGCTATTGTTCCTTTCTGTGACAAATATGATCATATATCTTTGCAGGCTGGAATTTCTGGAGATGGGTTGACCTTGACCCACCACTTGAGCTTGCCTAAGACTTCTGGAGACATGGAGAAATTCTTGCACTTTAAAGGCTCTGTTCCTTGTAAGATTCGAGCAAAAAGAGGGTGTGCTACTCACCCACGAAGCATAGCAGAGAGGGTGCGTATTTGATCATAAACTCAAGTTGGTTCATCCCATTAGACCAATGAAAAAAACTTCTTATATTCATAAACTTTTAGGTAAGAAGGACTCGTATCAGTGAGAGGATGAGAAAACTGCAAGGGCTTTTTCCCGACATGGACAAGGTATGAATTGAGGAAATGAGATTTCAGTCTGAAAATTGATTCTTTAGAAGTTGTCATAGATCATGAACTGAACTGTCTAGTACTTGTTGATAGCAAATAAACACAGCAGATATGTTAGATGTGGCAGTTGAGTACATTAAAGACCTCCAGAAACAGGTCAAGGTAACTAACATATATTATATATATAGAAATGAATCAACTACCTCTACCTGTCTGTCTATCTAGTTTTGACTGATATGTTTCTCATTTGGCAGACATTGACGGATACTAGAGCCAAGTGCACTTGTTCAAGGAAACAGAAACCTTGTTCATCCCCTACTTGATCTCAATCTGTACAGATACAGTACAGTAGCAGCAGCGGCAGCAAAAGAAAGAAGTCTTATTTTCTAGTTTCTTGTAAGATAATAGCTAATAATAGTAATATGGATAATTCCACCGAGTCTTTGCTTTGAATTGGCTTTTTTTTTTTTTTTTTCCAAAACGGCTATCCTATGAATGCGGATAAACTTTTGAATTGTTGCAATAACCTATAAATCACGTAAATTCGGTACTTCACATTAGGCAAGTTATGTACGATAAATTCGATCAAAAAAGTGTAATTAAGGAGATTTGAATATAAGACTTTTTGGTCTCATTTTCCTATTCCACTAACTTAACCATCCCTAAAAGACTAAATTGACAATTCGAATACAAAACTTAAATAAATGTAGTTTTTTTTTGTACTTTAATAAATTTTAGAAATCTCTTATTTTTAAATTTTAAACATTTTGTAGTGCTTAAAAAATCTAACCAAAATTTTAAATCATTTAACTTTTCTTCAATTTTTTGATTTAATTTATTTTAATGCTCTTGATGTTAAAAACTTATTAATTTATTAATTAATCAATCAATTTTATTAATTAATAATTTCTTATAAATTAAAATATAAATTAATTTTTATTTAATATTTTTTTTAATTAAACTTAAACTTTTTATCGAGTAAGGACNNNNCCTTTCAATTATATTTCAAATTTTTTAATTTTATTTAATTTATAGCTGATTTTATGACAGACTAATATCTATTAAGCAATAATAACAAAACATATGTGATATTTACATGAACTAATCAATTAATTGTTACTAAAGTTAAAATTTTAAATAATTATAATAAATTATTAATTTATATCATATTTAATTAGTTTGATTTAAATTGAATAATTGTAATCATCATATAATTATTATTGCGTCTATTTAGTTATTAATTTTTATCAAGAATCGATTTTTAAAAAATAAGATTACAAAAAAATTTGGAAATTTAATTTTTTTTAACAAGTAGAAAAATTATTTCTAATATAAACAAGTAGCAATTTTCTTTCCTCGGAGAACTGCAAGCCTCCGGTAGTCCGGTGTTCTTGTACGGTACATTACAAGAGCAGGGACATATGAAGCTTACTTCACTTCACCAATCGGAGGACTTAGGAAAGTACAACGTAGGCTTGGTGGTGGTCGATAATTACAAAAAATACTGATTAATGAATAAATAAATAAATAAATAAATAGGCCCACCTGCAGCACCAAAAGCTGTTGATTTCTAAACTTCCTTCTCTTTTAGAATTTGCTGTCTTCTCGTTCCCACCTACCAAAGCCGTGTATGTATGTATGTATGTATGTATCATCTTCTCGTCTGCTTCGTCACCATTTTAACTCTCTAAACCTCTTATGAATTTCTCGGGCTCTAAATCCTTGTACCCTTTGGATAGATTGAGACATAGATGCAATGTTGATATGTAAGTGTTTATAATTTATATATATAGAGAGTTGATCCTGAAACTCAAGGTGAAAGATGCCGAATATGCAAGTGAATTTGAATCAGAAGATCGACTACGTGTTCAAAATCGTGCTGGTTGGGGATTCGGCAGTGGGAAAATCTCAGTTATTGGCACGATTTGCGCGGAATGAGTTCAATATAGACTCCAAGGCCACGATCGGCGTCGAGTTTCAGACTAAAACTCTTTTCATCGATCACAAAACCGTCAAGGCTCAGATTTGGGATACTGCTGGTCAAGAACGGTACTTTTTCCATTGCTCTGCAATCCCTTTGATTTGTTAAATTACATTTTGTTTCTGAGTTGATTAAATGGGTTCGTTCATCGATTCTCGCGCATATATATATATATATATATATATACTTTTTTCTTCTTTAGTTCCATAAATCCTATTCCCACTTCTGGAGTTTAGGTTAAGAGACTGAAGGTTGTGTGAGCAAATGATGTAATGCATTTTGGTTGATCTTTTCACGGGACTTGGGGACATTCGTGAAGATCATTTCTCTCAAGTTAGATGTGATTATGGTCAAAATTTTCCAAAATCCTGCTTTGTGCCCAAATTAATTAGCTCAACTAATCACTCCACTTTCTGTTATTTGCAACTTAGTCTGCTATAAAGCATTGATTTTTGATCATCAGACGGTGGAGTTGTAATATTCCCTTTGGCAATTTCAATTTCAACGTGTTCTGCTTCACTGCTTTGTTCGAGTTGCTATCAGTTATTTATTTGTCAGTCTCGCAGTTCACCTACAGCTTTTACTCATATAACAAGTCGACTGATCATAGTATTGGGATTATCAGATGAATGACCACTGATGAATGTTATAGCTTTAGGATGGCCGTTCTATGTGGAGATCTCTTGCAATACCATATAGAGATTGTAAGCTAAGCCAGGATGAAGAAGATTGCATGAACTTTTAACTTAGTTTCAATGATTCATTGTACACTTGCACGGACAAATGGATTTCCTGTTTTCTACAGCAAAATGTTTGATGAGCCTACATGCAAATGGGACTAAGCCATATGTGACCCTCGATCTGTTTGCATCAATAACAGGTATCGGGCAGTAACAAGTGCATACTACAGAGGTGCTGTTGGGGCAATGCTGGTCTATGATATAAGCAAGCGCCAGTCGTTTGATCATGCGGCCAAATGGTTGGAGGAATTGCGGGAGCATGCTGATGGCAATATCATCATAATGCTTGTAGGCAACAAGTCTGATTTGGGAAGTCTTCGAGCTGTTCCTGTCGAGGATGCTAAAGAATTTGCTCAAAAAGAAAACCTTTTCTTTGTGGAAACATCTGCCCTTGATGCCACTAATGTTGAATCAGCTTTCCTTTCGATCCTGACTGAGATTTATGGAATTGTGAGCAAGAAAGCCCTTATTGCCAATGATGAACATGAATCTGGCGGAAATTCATCACTCCTCAGGGGAACTCAGATTGTTATCCCCGGACAGGAGGCAGAATCAGGTAGGAGGAGTTGCTGTGGCACATAATAACACCGTTCATTTCGTTTCACGAAGATCAGCATCCCTGTTAGCACAGCCCCCCTGAGGGTTGGAGTTCTGTACAACAGGTAATTGGTTCTCTAAGAATTTGCAGGGTTATTGGGCTTGAAGATCAAATTTCAAGTGTCCATCTGTACAGGGATGTCATGTTGTCGTAATCCAAAAATGGACTAAACTTGTGTAGGCAGCAGATGCTTTTAAATGATAATAGACAAGTTGCTTGTCCAAAGTTGTGGAAATCATTGAGTTACATGGCTGGATGGACATACAAATTTAAGGACTTTCTTTCCTTGAACGGCCTCTGATCTGGACCAATACTTCTAAAGTATATTAACTATAATTGAGGAAGAGCATCTTTTGAACAGTTTTCTTAATTCTTGATCCAGTTACTAAAACTTGATTAGAAAAATTGGTATGAAGAAGACGTCCAACTTAGGAATATCCCAACTCCATTTGCTCATCCTCTACTTACAATCACAATTCAGCCAGTCATAATAAAGAAGTTTAACTGTTTGGACTTCGGATGCACAGAACTTGCGGTCGACTTCTGATTAGTTGAATGTTAAGTACCAAGCAAAAGCTATGCTTACGCCCTTTTTATATGCTGCCAAATGCATGATGGCATCTTCGTCGTCATCACACACCCAGTTCTGACATTCTCAATTTAACAATAAAAATTATTAAAATACAAAAATTGAACCGGCACACTGTCGTTTTTTAATCATTGTTGAAAACTCTATATGTGGAAGTAACGTACATGCAGGGTGGCTAAACGATGGAGATTCTATATTGTTTCATCGTCTTCCTCGTCTGCATTTTCTCCACCATAGTCCTCAAGTACATGTCCATGAAATTCACCAGCAAAACTCATCTCTTCCTCCTTCCAAGTCCACCATCTCTTCCACTCATCGGTCATCTTCATCACTTAAGCTCAGACCTATCCAAAAGCTTTTGCACTCTCTCCTCCAAATATGGCCCTCTTCTCCGTCTTCGCTTAGGCTTTTATAACTTGTTTGTCGTCTCATCCTCATCTTTGGCCACTGAGATGTTCACCACGCATGACCTTGCTTTCTCCAGTAAACCCAAATCCGTTTTTGAGGATGGTGGGTTATTTGCAGAATCAGGTATCATCATGGCCCCATATGGAGACCACTGGAAGTTCATGAAGAAACTTTGTGTTACGCAACTGCTTGGAGCGCAACAGATTCAAAAGACAAAGCGAGTTAGACGCGAGGAACTTGAACAGCTTTTGCGCCGACTAGTGGACAAAGCTCACAAAAAGGAGCTTGTGGATATAAGCAGTGAGATATTAAGAACAACAAACAATGGTATCTGCAGGATGGTGATGAGCACCAGGTGCTCCGGCGAAGATAGCGAGGCTGAGATGTGTAGAGATCTAGTTAAATCGGCGTTTGAGCTCGCAGGAAAATTGATGATCGCTAAAATGTTCGGTCCTCTACGCAAGTTGGGTTATTGGGTATATGGAAAAAAGCTTAAGGATGTAAGCAGAAGATGTAACGACTTGTTGGAGAGGATAATGAATGAGCACGAACAGAGAGCTACGGGGAATGATGATCACGAAACACAGGATAAAGATCTGATGGATATTCTATTGCAAGTGTATAAAGATGAAAGATCAGATGTTAAGATTAGCAGGAGTATCATAAAAGCTTTCATTATGGTACGTTACATGGGCATGTTTAATTTCATTGCATTGCATGATGTATATATATAGATAGATAAATAGGTAGATAGATAGTATCAATGTCTCTTGCCTGTCTTACTGCCAAGACAGGATCTGTTCATTGCAGGGACGACAACCTCGGCAGATGCTATAGTATGGGTGATGGTTGAGCTCAAAAGCCATCCTGAAATATTCAACAAGGTAGGGGAAGAGATAGAATCAGTTGTGGGGAGGAGTGGTAGACTTGTGGAAGAATCGGACATTTCAAAGCTTCCATATCTACAAGCAGTTGTGAAGGAGACACTGAGAGTACACCCTCCAGGGCCTATACTAGCAAGGCAATCCCGAGAAGACTGCAGATTAGGGAACTTTTACATACCCCAAAACAGTGTTGTGTTCCTTAACACTAACGGTGTAATGAGAGATCCAGAAACATGGGACAACCCCAACGAGTTCCGACCAGAGAGGTTCTTGGTTGGACACGACAGCTTTAGTTTCATTGCATTTGGTGCCGGAAGGAGGTCATGTCCAGGAAAAGCTTTGGCACTTGCAACCACCATTACTGCTATAGCAGTTATAGTTCAATGCTTTGACTGGAAGATTGATGATCATCATTTAGGCGACTTTCAACACAGAGCAGGTTTAGTCAATAACGGAGCTCCTCCACTTCCATGTCTTCCTGTCATCCATTTCAACCCTTTTGCTGCTTAATGCGTCATAAATGATGGTAATCCTGGTAATAAATAATCTCCAATTTCCTTCTCAACCCAACTGCCACACCCACCTGCTTTGGACTTCGGACAATTAGTTATATTTAATTAAGGCTTTTCTCTTTGTTTAAATGATTGGAATCCAAAACAGGACGTGATGCGAGTCTTGTCACCTTTTATTTTTTTTTAATCAAAAGGATAAGTAAACGAAATATTACTCTGCTAGACGGGGAAAAAGAGACCCTGAAACATCTTCCAATAGGATAGAAAAATAACCCACAGGTAGATTTTGAAATAAATGGAGGCCAAGTTTAAGAGAATTGGAAAATTTAGCCAGTCAATCTGTAACTCTATCGGCCTCTTAGTAAACATGTTTAGCTTTTATAATTTACTCTTTAATTAGTAAGTTCTCAATATCCAAGAGCAGAAAATTATACGAGATTTAATGTTAATCGGATGATGATAGGATATTAATTACTATCAACGAATCCACTTTTAACTCAGCTTGCCGATATCAAAGATTCCATGCAAGACGAAGATTTGAAAAACTCTTCAGAGCTCTGCACAAATAGCTGTACAGAAACCTATGTTATGAGCAAAACCATTTAGTCATGCTTCTAGTGACGGAGTCGGGAAAGATAAGAGAGTCCAAATAAAATATAAATTTTACAAAAAAATTTATTTTAAAATTAAATAAAAAATAAAGTTTTATTAAGAATATAAAATAGTTAAAATTACAATGATCCTCGTCTACTTTTTATATATTGAAATCTTTTCATAACAAGATCATTGTCAATATTTGCAAATACATCTCTTTCAATGTAACACACTAAACAATCATTCAATATGTCATCTCCCATTTTATTTTTAAGTGAACTCTTGATAATTTTTATTGCGGAGAAAGCTCTTTTCACTGTGGCTGTAGCAACTTGTAAAAGTAATAATAATTTGACTAACAAATAAACCAAAGGGAATACATGATGCTTTCTTATAGTCACCATTCTCTTAGCAAGTTCTCCAATTTCACTCAATTCAGAGAAATTCTTATCCATACATACATCAACGATAAAATTCTCAAGTTAATATTCAAATTCAATTAAAGCAATAGGAGAAAACTCTGATGGATAGAATTTTGCAAGTTCAATCAATTTGTCTATATCAAAAATAATTAAAATATATATATTAATTATATATATATATTAAAAATAAAAAAATATTTAATATTTTTTTAAATCTTGGAGGCACTGGGCCCAAATAACTCTGTTAGTGCCTAGAAGGATCCTCTGTTATAAAGTTGGTGGATAGGGAGCTTCTAACACGTGAGCAAATTTTAGCCATATTAAGGGGAACTTAGCCAATTCTCAAACTCACATAAAGAAACAAACTGATACAACATGGGTGGAACGTACTTTTCAGGTTAGAGACTATGTATATCTCAAGATGCAATCTTATCGCCAATCAACCATAACAAACTGAGCATTTCACAAATCGTCTGCTAATTATTATGGCTCTTTTGAAGTCATTAATACAAGTTAGATTTACCTTCCGAATCTAAAATGCATGATGTCTTTCTCCTTAAATGACACCATGATACAAAGCACCATCTTCTATTTTGCATATCATGAGTGAAGATGGAATGCTGGCCCTTCAACCAGAGGCTATCTTGGACAGGAAAATGGTTAAAAAGAAGGGACGTGCTGTTATAGAGTTGTTGGTTAAGTGGGCTCATGCTTCTTCGGAGGATGCTTCATGAGTTGAATACCACAAGTTTGCTCGACAGTTTCCAGATTTCATTACCGCCGTCAACACTGCAGGTTGTCTTTGAGGACAAGTACGTTTCGAAGGGCAAGGTATTATTGCTGAGAGTTCCAAATGTAACGTTAAAACAGTAAGGAAGCGTCAATCATGTACTAAAAAGTAAAAGAGATGAAGCAATAACCAACAAAAAGGGATTAATAATACAATGGTTTAGATGTTATGGAATAATGATTCAGATGCCATTGACTCATAACCACATAGATATGAACAAGAAGAACTCCTAAACAAACCTAAAGTGTCCTTATCTTCATAATAAAGACCATTAACGTCCAAAGAGACAAAAAGCGTCAGATTCCCAACCAACAACCTAACGCGACATCGCCCCTCTTTGTATGTCACTCTCCATCATAACCGGACGATGCCATTTGTCTGTAGGCTCTGTACTGTGCTTGACCCTCCCATCCTTGGTCCCCTGTCGGAGGACCCAACGAAGTTTTTACGATTAGGTTGTTCAAATCTCATTGCTCCCTTTTTACGTAACCCATACCTAACTAACGTTTCCTTCAAATAATAAGACAATTTGTATTTATCTTGAAATTCCCCTCTTTTTCCTCGGTTTTAGGGAGGATTCGGAATTCTTCCAGTCAATCGGTGGTCAAACGAGTGAGAGAGAGGTGTACGACTGTGCGAGTGAGTTGTATTCGTTGAGATTACAGAATTTGGTAGTGAAGTGATTGATTGAGAATAGAGTTAGCGTGAAGAAGAAAAGATGACGATCGAGTCGTTACCTGGAAGTTCAGGGTATTTGGATTCGTTCCCGGAGAGAAGAATGTCGTATTTCAGTAATCCCTATATCGTTGGATTGACTGTGATTGCTGGTATAGGTGGTCTCCTTTTCGGTTACGATACAGGTTCTCCATTTTTCTTCTAATTTTCATTTCTTCCTTTTCTTTTGTAGTGACGTAATTACTGTTTCGAACTTACCCCTTTAATGGGTTGATTACTTTGCTCAGCATCTAAAGTTAACTTCTTCGTTTTTTGATAAATTGTTATTTGTTGTTACTTTTCTGCGTGGTGATTTTGTGAGTGGATTGGTATTGGTTTTCAGAATATATTAGTATGTGCTCATGTTCTATCTATTAATTTATCATTACATTTTTTAAGCATGCAATTTGCAGAAGGTAACAGTTTTTTTTTGTTGTTGTTAATTTCTCAGTAGAAATGTAAGCCAAATATTGAGATTCCTAGTGGGATCCTTGTATCATGCGCCCACTCTTTGTTAAGCCTTGGTGGGCCTTATATGAATGTGATTTCTTTGGATGTGGTGGTCCATGGAGTGTTGTTCTGTTTTTTTTTTGTTGTTGATCACGATAAATATTAAAGCACGTACACATTGATGAAACGTAATTTTTAAGTTGTATGCTTATTTTACTGTAGATCCATTAATCATCTGCCTTTTTTGTAGTTTTACATTTTCTTTCTTCTTTCTATGTACAATTAGAACATTTTTGTTGTTTATTCCAGGCATAATGTCGTGATTTTCACAGTTACACAGATTAGTTTGTCGCATGATAGCTGATTTTCAAGTGTGATTGCATTGCAGGCGTCATTTCCGGGGCCCTTTTGTACATAAAAGATGACTTTGAGGCAGTTAACCAGAGTAGTTTCCTACAGGTAGCAAGTTTCTTGGATTTTTACCAATATGTATTCTATAGCTTTAGTCTGGTAGAAATTACACTCAACAATTGATCATTCTTCTGCTTGTGCATCTTATTGCAGGAAACCATTGTCAGCATGGCTTTGGTTGGTGCAATGATAGGAGCTGCATCTGGGGGTTGGATTAATGATGCATATGGCCGTAAAAAAGCTACTCTTCTTGCTGATGTTATCTTTGCAGCTGGATCAGTTGTCATGGCAGCTGCACCGGATCCATATGTTCTTATAGCAGGACGGCTTCTGGTTGGCCTGGGTGTTGGTATAGCATCTGTTACTGCTCCTGTATATATTGCAGAAGCATCCCCATCAGAAGTAAGGGGAGGGTTGGTGAGCACGAACGTTCTGATGATAACCGGTGGACAGTTTCTTTCCTATCTTGTAAATCTAGCTTTTACGGAGATAAAGCTAATCTTTGCTTTTATATTAATTCCTTTCACAATCCAGTGTGTTTTACTTGAACATCAGCTGTCATATGGATGGTACAAATTTCAATTTTAGTAGTACTTTGTCTAAATTATTTTCTTACTTCAAATTTGAGTTCTTGCAGAGGTTCATTTTTCATTAAATTATATTCTCATTTTCATTTGTTCTTTCTCTGCATGCTTGTTGAGGTAACCTAAGCATCACATATAATGATACGAAGGTTCCTAATTGTGTGAAGAAATGTAGTTCATTTATATTTTATAAGTAAATGAACCTAATCAGCATAGGGTAATGCTGACTTTTTTTGTTAATTTAACCTTGCAGTTAAAACAGAGTGAAACAGGGTTCTTTCCCCTCTTCAAATAGCCTAGGTGTCAGAATCAGGGATCTTAGCTTTAGTTTGCTAATTGACCCGTGATTATCAAGCATTCTATATTGAAGTGCATCTTAGACTGGAGATTCAGTTTGAGGTAGTTGATCATTAGTATAAAGTCTGGAATTTTGCATTTATTGAAAATGCTTTTGCCGGTGATTCCTACTTTTGAATGCAAAGTTACTGCAAAGTATTATGTGAATTTCACTATATATGTTTGACTTTGTGAAAAGTTTTTGACATGTTTAGCTTTGGAGAGAGCAATATGGCGATAGCATTTTAAGATTTTGCACTGAGAAACATCACTAAATTAATCTCTTATTTTTCCTGGCTAGTTTGATGATTTCTTGTCTACGACATGGGATTGATTCCCACTGGCTTAAAATCTATGAAGTAGAGCATAAGTTTTCCTTCCGTGCTTTTCTGAAGTAGCATCGTATAGTGATTCTTATTTTCATCCTTAGCCATAGATTTACTTAGTGGTTTCATGACTTAGATAGTAATCAGCAATCTGAGAAGTGAAGTATTTGACAAGTGCGATTTGTGCTTGTGCTATCTTATTTGAGAAGAGAACATAATAAATAATCTGTTAACCATTTTCAGGAGTCCTTTCTGCCAATAGGTAATTGCAGTTCTCTTAATCTGTCATGTGGACTGAAGAGTAATTACAATTGAATGCGACATTCTGAATATTTTCTCCCAATTTCTGCATATTAAATTTTATGCTTAAAATCACTGCATATCAACGTTATTACTATTGAGAACCTTTAATGCTCCAAATATATATATTTTTCCATTATGGGGTAATGTGATTCCAGGTCCCTATTATGAGCCAAGTGACATATATCTATAGATGCCTCATAAGTGGTAGCAATGATCATATGAAGTAAATCACAAGGTTTTTCCTTTTCATTATATTCTTATGGTTTGCTATTACTGTATTTATATTTCTATGTATCTTACCTTTTAATTTTTCAAGTTCAAATGCCACAGCTCCTCTTGCTCCAGCTTTGCAGCTCTTTTGTTTCTGCGGCATGATGGATAACTATTCTATCATATAAGGTCACTCGTTATAAGTGCTTGGAATAGTAGTGGCGCCTTGTTTTTCAGATTCTTTTGGAAAAGCATGGATGTTGTGAACATAATGACATATGATCCCAAATTGATCAAGTTTTGAAATTTTATATTCATGATTTTAGGATACATTGTTATGATTTGCAATTGATGAACTTTTTCATCATAAATTTGTAGGATGGTTTTAGCGAATAAGTAATCAACAATATTTCTTTAGCATTTAGGAGATGATATAGTCTTATTGTCATAGATTTAAGAGGGTCTTGGAGTTTGTGTTGAATGGCTTTTGATGTCGCTATTATCAGACAGGTCCCAGGAACTTGGCGGTGGATGCTTGGAGTTGCTGGTGTGCCAGCTGTAATTCAGTTCTGCCTTATGCTTTTTATGCCAGAGTCT
>JANSVB020000196.1:381297-403527 GCA_025504935.2 Erythroxylum haughtii
GAAATAAAGATATACGCATTTAATCATAATAAGTAATTTAATAATAATAATAATAATAATAATAATAATAATAATATTGATAATAAATATAATTAAAAAATTAGTAAGATTTATAATAATAAGTATATATACTCAATTCAGAAAATAATAATAATAATTAAAAATTATAAGGAATATAAAATTAATAATAATAAGAAGAAAATTACTAATTATAACAATTTTCATAATAATAATAGAAATTAAAATAATTAATAAATTTAATCATTATAACAATAATAATAAATATAGCAAAAAGATTAATAAAATTATTAACAAGGAATTTAATAATAATTATAATAAATTTAATAATTACTCTACAATAAATTTAATAATAATAATAAGTAATTTAATAATAATATTTAATAGTTATTATAATAATAGAAATAAAATTAATAATAATAATAATAATGATGATGATGATAATAATAAAATACAAAATAAATATATATATATACTTAATAATAATAACAAAATTAATAATGCTTATAAATAATAATAAACATGTTTTAATAAAAATCCAATATGCAAAAGTCCATAAGTACACATTTAAACATGGCTTTGATAACATGTTTCTTTGTCAAAGCCAATATCAAAGCCAAACTCGTAAGTGGCTTGGAGGAGTAGCACAAAGCATAGAGGAAGGCGAGGTTTAAAATTTTAATACAAAAACAACATCGTTTGGGTCTTGGACAGAATAAGACAGAGAGATCTTCGACAGAAGATCTGTACTCAATGAGAATGGAGCATCTTCTATTGCGCCTGTGACAGTAGCGGCTAGGATGTCCAAAACGCAGAGTACACAGCAGAATGGACGAAAACGTTGCAGCAGAGAGGAGCAATCCGGAACGCAAGCATGAAAGTAGAAAACAGATCAGCCAGAAGAATAAAATAGAGGCAATACGAGGACGGAGTTAAAATCTCCATGGTGGTCAGTTCTATAAAAGAAGAGGTGAAGTTGGTGACTGGAGTTAACGATGAAGTTGAGAAACTCGTGAGCAATTTCAATTCCATTCAGGCCATACTAGATGATGCAGAGGAGCAACAACTGAGGGAGGCTTCTGTCAAGAACTGGCTGTTTAACCTCAAATTAGAACTGTTTCATATGACATGGACGACGTGCTTGATGAGTGGAAGACCTGGATTCAGACATCACAACTCCAACCTTCCGATCCCATTACTCTCAAGCACAAGGTATTCTCTATTTTTCGCTGCAACTGCTTTACTATGCGCGATGTTGGTCTTCGTCATGTTATCGGTGGCAGAATAAAAGAAATCCATCAAATGCTAGATAACACTGCAACCGATAATCTTCGGTATCAACTTCATTCAACCAACAAGTCTGATAAGCATATCGAGAGAACATCTTTCGTTGAAACACAAAAGGTAAAAGGTAGAGATAAAGACATTGCCATACTGTTTACTATCACCAACCATCACCCCGAACTCCAACGGTTATTTATACACGACGACTGTCATGCTCTTCAACAAATCAAAGAAGACACTACGTCCCTTATTTTATGGTCAATCAGTTAGGTGTACATATGGTTACTCTAAAAGGAGTTGCCTTTACCGTCGTATTACCCACAAAATGACCCAAAGAGACCGTGTAAATAGTTGAATTCAACAGCTAAGCACATCTCGCCGACTTCAAATCTCGACCACAAATCCTTCTCTGCATTTACCTCTATAAAAACCTATGAAAAGCTGGGAATCATAAAACAAGCTTGATCTATCTCATCTGTTACTTGAAAAGACCATAGACAGAAACCATCATGCCTTTGTCATTCCTCTACCTGCTTCTTATTCTTCCTTTAATCAATGCCATTCCCTCCCAATATAAAAAAGATCAAAAGGTCTCTGAATTGATAACTCAAACCTGCGAGAAGACCAGGTACAAGGATTTATGCATATCCACCCTTGAAACGTTCGCAGGGAGCAATCAGGATGATCTTCCCGGCCTTGCCAAAAGAGCACTTAAAGTTACATCACTGCATGGCGGAGAAGTGCACGATAAGCTCATTGCATTTTACAACCAAACTGAGGATGAGTCAGTCCGGCAATGCCTAACTGATTGCTCAGAAAATTACCAAGACGCCATCGATCAGCTTGAGGACTCTTTGGCAGCTTTGGATGCTAAAAATTACAATGATCTTAACTTATGGACCTCTGCTGCTGTGGCTGATGCGGAATTATGCGAGGAAGGGTTCAAGGACAGAGACGATATCAAATTTCCTATCACTGAAATTAACGAAACATTCAAGCAAATGTGCACTATTTGTTTGGATATCATCAAAGAATTGGCCAAATAGTCACCTCTTCTTGGGTTCTATCTTCACCATGAACAGAACATTTTAGAGAAAAATATGTTGAAAAGCGAAAAGTGCGATTCTTTAAATGCCATTTATTTTGGATGATTCTATTCTTTTTCTCCACGTCTTCTGTAACTGTAACCAAAACTTGATTTAAAATATGGCTTTACCATGCCCAGTTTGTTAACAAATCAAATCCCTCCATCAAGAACAATTCACCCCATCTCAAACTTCTCGTCAAGGTCTCTGCTTTTAAACTTCTCTTTGCAAATTACGGTATAAATGCATGTAGGTCTTTAGCGTTGCTCCATTCCCGGGCTGCAACTTATAATAATTTTTTAGTTTCAGTAAATTGGTTGGGTTACTGTTTATATTATAGACTTGTTTTGATGCATGCTTTTCAAAGGCTTAATCATGGGATTTCTAGGCCTGAAAGGAACACTAAGGCTCACGTATCCTCTGACTCTGTTAAGTCTAAACAAGCACCGTATCATGCAATCATGCAATTATGCCGGTGATTCAACAAGCTATACATGCACTTCTCATATTCTCGATGTGGTTGTTGTAAGCTCATTATTCGTATCTCATTATTCGTATGGTCCATTTTAAAAGGTAATGCCCTACCCACTAACTTTGGTTGCCCATCCACCCGACTCTTCTTCCCTGTGATGGCCAGAGAAGACTTGAGTGGTTTTTGTTTTTGGTGGTTCAAAACAACCTTCGGTCCTATCCTCGCCAAGCAAGATCGACACCATCTCTGCTGCTTCGGAAGAGGATAGACAAACTCAATCTTCATCAACACGTTCAGAAATTTTTGAGGCAATGGCTGGAGGTAATCGTTCTTGATCTTCCGCTGCTTTGCTTAACATATATATATACGGTTTATATATGTTGTCTTTGCATGTATTTTATACGTGATGTTTTGTATGAAATGCATGCCCACTCTGCCTAGTTGATTTACATGCAGGCCATGAGAAGTTGGAGCCAAAAATACTTTTGTTTCTCCAAAACTATATGAACCAACAAACAATACCAAAAACTACCGACTAGTCATATCCTTGTATCATCATGTGTTGTTTCAAGTTACCTGACAATCATCTTTTTTTATCCAACCGGAAAATTTTCTCAGAAATGATTAAGGTGGAGAAGCATAGCCAGAAATTGTGAGCTCTGCAACCGTCACTAATGACATGCATAATGGTTTCGGTCTCACCACAAAACTGACATGAATGATCTGTGGATAGGTGTCTGATATATCATTGATGATTAGTGAAGAGCCTTCCACGAACAAGGAGCCAAAGAAAAGATTTGATCCTTTACTGTTCCTCCCATTTTCATATCTTATCCTAGGAATCATCTCTGTCATTGCCATCTTGCCCATCTATCAATTTATATGCAGAAGTAGTAGAAAAGAGGCCATTATTGGAGGCTGTCCAAACCAGCCAATCAGGGCCAAAATGGATGTGGATGCATGAGGGTAGAATTCTAGCAATGGCCATGCAAACCAATGTTGGGAGTATGGATTGAAATAAATTCCAACGTCAGCCTCTAGTATTATCCACAAAAGACTTCACTGGGAGGCTGAACAAGTTACTCAGGAATAGGATGCATAGCTCGTGCCATAATTGGTCCAAAATCATGTACCTAAGCATCTTGCCAGAATTTAGTAGTTGCACCATTATCAACAACCTACTTTATTCCACGGATTACATGCTACAATATCGCAGCAATTCTTCGCCATATCATGAAACCACCAGTGAACAAAATGGACGAGGGTAAATTGGTTCTATCGAACTTGTATTTGGCACTTGTCGCCTTTTTTGTCACGAAGAAGATCGATATCAAGATATCAAGATTACAACTGATTGTGATTGCTAGCTACCTGATTAGTGATTGATTTGTAATTGTTGTGGGACCAAATCCTGTGTCATATAAATGTGTGCACAAATTTGATTGTAACAACCACCGTTTACCATGCAGAGGATTTCATGCCATTGTTTATGACTCTTCCAATTACAGTGAGACAAATTTGATTGTAACAACTACCGTTTACCGAGCAGAGGATTTCATGCCATTGTTTATGACTTCTACAATGAGATCAGATAAACTCAACGGCGCAGAGGATTTCATGCCATTGTTTATGAAATGCTTTTCCGGAACATTAACTTGTCCAACCGCAATTTTGCCAACAACTGCTTACAACCACATTACTCTTTTTAGATAAATTGCACACGTTTATCTACTTCTGAACACAAGCCAATTGCTTAAACACTTTGAGTCAAACATTCCTTGGTTAGATTGAAAGCCATGCTTCCCACATATTGTTTTTCCACAAGTTATGTCGGTGCCGTTCAAAAACAGCAGCGAAAACGTGAAATGGAAGTACATAAAACAATCAAGAGTCCATCAAAGATTAACACTGGACGTGCTTCTCCAATTGGAAAAGCCGAGTCAAATACAACTCATTTCAACAATGGTCAGGGATAAGTTTTCAGGCTTCCCCTTTATCCCCTTTTAGGTTGATGACCGCGAGCTCTTGTTCGACAAACTCTCCGGCAGCGATGGGGGGATATTTGCTGGCGAGTGGTGATTCTGCGAATTGGCCCAAAGGATTCAAAACAGCGTCTGATGCTATATGTGCGAACAACTACTATGTGACAACAGATGATGAACAAGTCAGCACCAGAGAACTATGCACAAGAGGGACATATAAACTGTTGGATTGAAAGTTGTCCTAACATAATGCATTTCAATTACCGTTGAGGAAACCCTCCACAGGCTATGATTTTGCTCTGACGCTACTCTCATCGCATCTATTGTTCTCTTTGTGACAACAACTTCATGCATGCCAGCTATGCAGTCTCCTGCAGTTAACCATTCAATCTGGAAACAGGAGCAACGTAACATGTGCGTTATGTTAAGGAAAAGTATCGTAACCATTCAATCTGGAAACAGGAGCAACGTAACATGCGTGTTATGTTAAGGGAAAGTATCGTATAAGCAGTAAATAAGTCAAATCATTATCTACAGCCTCGTAATACAAAATGGATTAATTCTCAAATAATCTAACGTATCCGCCCTCACCTGTTTTCCGGTTTGAATGAGAAGGCATCCATGCGGAACCTTCACTTCAACTTTTTGCCCATTTCTGAGCCAGATATTTAGGCCAGGGAATCTACTTCTTCCGTGAATTGTTAAAAAGTTCAGGTCATAATGATATCCTGCAAACACAGTACCCTCTTGGCCATAAAGGCGGAGATCACTTCCTGTTGGAGCAAGAAGATGAGGTCCCTGGAGGCCGAAAGGAATGGCAGAATGCCAGTCAGTTTATTATCTTTCTACTTGAAAAGCTTGTCAAGAAGTGACAAGAAAATGAACACATTATGATGCTCTATACTGAGTTGACAAACCACAACTACAAATGAAGAATACTGTGTACTGATGGAATCAAAGAAGAGGAATTCAAATAAGTATTGGTACGCGGTTTACATCTTGATACATCATCCTGACAGCTGAATGATTTGGCTTAGAGTCAACATTTATCGCAAAAAATACCTTAGTTAAATTTGTTTTCTACTATTTACTCCACGATGAAGTATGAACACCTTTCACTGATTTTAAGTTTCTTGCATTTGATTTTGAAAATAAATCACAAGGAATGCTGTAAAGAGAAACAAAGAAAGAAGAAGCTTAATCAGCAAAATATCAACCTGCTTCATAAGCGAAGTAAAGGCATCTTTTCTCAAGCCAAATCCAATAGCAGCCATTTCAGCGACAGCCTAATAGAGAAATGAATCATAACATAATTCAGTGCATATGCTAAAAGATGGTGTGAAAGCTATTGAAAAACCACGTTATGAGCTACCTCTATTGCAGAAATCATTTTGTATCCCCATGAGTCCATAGTATCCTTCCATTCTGCAAAACCCTCAGGAACGACAGGCTCTGCATTCAGTTCCTACACAAATGGAATGAGTGTTAAAACACTAGCAAACATGATGACTGAACAGTTCAAAGTAAACAGGGAGATTTTCACACCTTAAAGCGAGTATTAGAAGGCCGAGGACCAATTCTCCACATGTATCGCCACTTGCGATCTGGTCCACTGGGAGTCAAAGGTTGGTGTTCTTTTGGCATTGCTTTTAACTTTTCTTGCATCTCTTCATCAACCAGACTTCTTGGAACTTCAACTCCCTCAGGGGTAACTCCAACCTGTTAGCCAATGGGCATCATCAGTACTATGTTTATCTATCCTTCATTCTCACCTCAAAAATCAAAAGCTTTGAGACAAGAATACAGCTGCTCTGTTTCTTCTCTTCCACTTCCTTTCCAGTTTAAACTTTAAACATCTTAGCACTCCAGCATTCAAAACTTAAGGATAAAGAGAAAAGTTTGGATATTTTCTCAGTGCATTGAGATCATTCATACGATAGCCAAATCTCAGAAGAGGGCCTTTCCAACTAATTAAGATTCCACGAAGTCCAATCTTCTCTGCTCCTCTTACATCCCACCACATCAAAAGTTCAAGGGTAATTCCTTGAATGTAAATTTACAGTTTACATTTCAATTAAAACTTATAAAGCAACTCTTTTGCAAAAATGCAAATTTGCTTCGTCTTCTCACATCTTGTGACCATCCACCGACATGTTTGTGTTCCTACATTGTATCAGGACTCAGGACCCCCCAACAACTCAAATTGCGAAAAAGTTCAGTTCTTCACCCAACAAATCGCTTTTCTTTGTCATTAGGAAGAGAACAAGAAAAAAGAAAAAAGAAAAAAGAAAAACAAATCTTAGACCCAAAAATTGATAAAAGACAAAAATTCATACGTTCCCATTCCAAAATATAGCCCAAACGGGATTGTCTTCAAAAGGGTCCAAGACTTTGTAATTTTTTTAGTTCCTAGAGTCACTCATCAAACCGAAAATAAAAAAGGTTACAAGAAAAGCTATCTACCTGGTAATGTAAGTGAGGCCTCTCCTGTTGCTTTTTGAAGTGAAGAGGTTTCTCGAAGTACTGCTCCATCATGTCAATGAAGCGATCGTTATCTTGGGCAGTGCATCTGGGGTCCTTCACTACCAAAGCTCCTGTCTCACTCAGGATCCGACTCACCGACTGACACAACTCCCCGAGCCATGGCCCGAATTCCTTGATCTGATCCGAAAATTTCGTTGGTTCGGAGCTGAGCTTATCGGCGATCTCCAAGTACCGAGTTAGATCGATGACCGGTATGTTCATTTTTGCCTTAAGATTCGCTTCGGGGTTCACAAAAGAGAAAAGTTGAGTGTGGCGGGAGATGGAGTGGGGAGGGTGAGGTGGCTTTGGGCCTTTTGGCCTTTTACTTAATAAAACCGTATACGTTAGCACGATGACTTTGGAGATTCGTCCGGGACTGGGTTTTGTTTTGCGTGTGATGTGTGAAAATGCTCTCCTCTTTCCTCACGCTTCATTCCGGTCTAAAAGGATACACTTTCGATTACTTTTTCCTAATTGAATGATTTATTTCCTAATTCCAATTATTTGCACATTTATGATAAAAATAAAAAACGTTACTAAATTTATCGATCATGATTATTTTTTTCTTTTCTACTTTCTCAATCATAAGATGAGAAATATATGTTGTATTTTAATTAAAACATGAATGGAATGAGATGAGATTAAAGATGACAACCGATTTTTAATCCGACTAATATCTGCACTATTTTATCAAAAAAATAGACATGGAGGCTAGTGATAACCCCAACTGATGGATACTTATATCTTAACTATTTTTTATTAACTCTATTTTTATGTTTTTCTTGAAAATTTATATTAAATATAATAAAATATTAATATTTTCTGAAAAGAAATAGCTTTAAAATCTCCACTTTACTCCTCAGTTATTACCTTTCTCATCATATTTTATTTTTTTAGGATGATAATAATGTAAATGATAAATAAAGTTTTAAATGTTGTGGAGTTCACGTAAAGACAATTTGAAATTTTGAATATTTAAATATTTGTTCTAGTTCTTGATTGTGAAAATATATGTTGTCTTTGTATTAAATATTATGATTTTTGTTATTTTAATTTTATGATTTTTAAGACATATAAATTAAAATCTTGACTTATTATTATTAAAGTAATTTTAATTTGAAGCGTTCGTAAAAATTTATTTTTTGTATTTTTTATTTATAGGTTATATTTTTATGTCTTATATAATCTGATGGATATCTAAAAATTCGAACAATCTAATAAATTTGAATATAGATAATAAATTATAAAAATTGATAAATATAAATATAAATATAAATTGAGTGATTAAAAATAGATATAGATATAAATAAAGTAATACCCGAACCGAGCCATTATTATCCCAGGATGAGACAGGAGTAGAAATGACAATTACCAATTTCATCCTGCCTTTAACCAAGCTAGCCTGAAGTAGCTGGCCTAATCTCGGGATCAACTCAATCAATTTCGGCTTTATTTTATTTTATTTTATTTTATAAGTTGAAATAAAATATAACTTATTTTTCGTATAATTGTTGGTTTCATGTTGAGCCAGACCAGGTCTGGATAGCCCGACCCTGAAACAAACCCAACGAAGAGGTGAAGGTTAAAGGAGGAGGCCCGATTATGTCTATATAAATCTAAAAGCCCAGCCCATTACAGAGTTTAAAGAGAAGGGCCGATATGATCTAATTAAATTCAAAAGCCCAGCCCATCATAGTCTCCTCTTTCAAATCAAATAAATCATTAAGCCAGCGAGAGAGAGAGAGAAATTTCGCCGCCTCTCAGCACATTTGCTGCCAAAACCTCACCTCACCATCTCTCTGTCTGCAGGCTAAACCCTTGACCTCGCTTCAGTTCATCAGCAGCCGCCCTCCTTCCTTCTCCTCCTGTCTTCGTATTCGTATGTATCTCCTTCTTACTCCTTGTATACCAGTCGATTGTAGCTTTTGTTCATTCTTTGCTTATTGTACATCGTTGCTTTGCTCTGGCTTTTAGCTTTTGGGTTATGGATTCTGCTTATTGGCTCTTGGATATCCTTGGGCTTTTAGCGCATTTTTATGATATTTTAAGTTGCATATTAGTATCGCTGTTCTGGTAGTTTAGTTTGTTTAATGTAAATTCCAATTGTTTCTCGCTCATATGTCTTCGCTTTTCGATTTAGCTCTCTTGCCCCAACTTTGTGAATACTCTTAATCACTAAGAACCTTTGCAACAGGAGGTCAAATGGCGGGGAAGTCTAGTAAAGGGAGGAACCGGAGGGGGCAAATCAATGCTGTTAACTCCTCTGAGTCGGATATATCATCTAGTGGTGCTGTGAAAGATAACTCAGCTGTTTCAGACACTAAGAAAGCTGATGCAAATGGTGTACCAGATGTAAGTGAATCAAAACCTGATGTACAGGTGACTGAAACAGGAAGTTCAACAACTGAACAGAAGCAAGGTGAATTTTGTTCCGATATCTTTTAGCTTCGTCCTTGCAAACTTCACTTATATTATTTATCTCTTTGCATAGACCTTCATTCTGAAGGAAGTAGCTTCTGCTTACTGGTGTTAGTATATGTGATTCTTTGAAAGATGGCACCAAAACTAAAGAGAAAAACATTTATGGCCATCTTCAAGACCAGGCACTAATATATGCTTATTTACAACTACATGTGACCACTTTCTTTCTGATATTTCTGTGTAACTGCTTAGGAAATTATTTACTGAGAGAATGTTGGTTCCTCTAAAACAATTAGGTTTTGAAGTGAACTCGGTCAGTTGCGTGTCATTTCACTTCTAAAAAGGAAATGAGAAGGATTTGAATGTTTGATTTATTTGTTTCATTTGCACCACTATTTTAGCATTACCACTTTTTCTATGGCAGTCATTGTTTTCTCTTTCATCAAAGCATTATATATGTTCAAACAACCTATATATACTGTCATAGTTGAATGTTCTTAATCTTGATCTTTTGCTGTGCTGCAGGCGATCTTCGTCTCTATCCTGTCTGTGTCAAAACACAAAGTGGCGAGAAGCTTGAGCTTCAAGTGAGCTAAATTGTATCTTTCGCAGTTTGGAAAATATTATATGACGGATAATGCTTGAGAATGTTTTGAACAAGTCTCATGTCTATTTTAGTACTTAAAAGTAAGTGTGATGCTTGTACTCTTTAACCCAAAAAACTTGACATTTTGGTATACATTACAGTTGAACCCGGGAGATTCTGTCATGGACATAAGGCAGTTTCTTCTTGATGCTCCTGAGACTTGTTTCTTCACATCCTATGACTTGTTGCTCCATACAAAGGATGGTTCCACTCATCAGCTGGAAGATTATAATGAGGTTTCTGAAGTAGCTGATATTACAACTGGGGGTTGCTCCTTGGAGATGGTTGCTGGTATATCCATCTTTCTTGTTTTTTCTTGTGCCAAGGAGCGGATGTGGACTCTAACATGATGATTATTTTGCAGCACCCTATGATGATAGATCAATAAGAGCCCATGTTCACCGCACTAGAGAACTGCTCTCACTTTCAACAGTTCATGCTTCGTTATCAACTTCTCTTGCTCTCGAGTACGAGACAGCACAAAATAAGACTCCGAGTTCAGGTACCTTGTCATATATATCTTTCTACGTATACAGTTCATGTCTTTGTGAAGCATGTGATATCGCTTAATTTTGATATGAAATATGTTAATATATTTATAATTTATATACTGCTATCCAGATACTGTGAGAACTGATGTTCCTGAGCTTGATGGTCTGGGATTCATGGAGGATGTCTCAGGGTCCATTGGTAAGCTGCTATCGTGTCCATCAAAAGAGATCAAGTGTGTGGAGAGCATTGTGTTTTCATCATTTAATCCTCCTCCAAGCTACAGAAGGTATGCATTTGTGTCTTTTTATCTATCTTATAGTCAAAAGTATTAGGCATCGGTGTATACAGGAAGATACCAAGATAATGACATTTTTCTTCTAAATTTTTACTTGTTTGTGCTATTATCAGGCTTGTTGGGGATTTGATATATTTGGATATAGCAACATTGGAGGGCAATAAATATTGTATTACTGGAACAACAAAAATGTACTACGTCAATTCAAGCACAGGAAATGTCCTTGATCCTAGGCCTAGTAAGGCTACTTCAGAAGCCACCACCCTTATTGGAATCTTGCAAAAAATAAGCTCTAAGTTCAAAAAAGGTAAAGGAAGGTGATTGGAATTCATGCTGTTGGTTATTACATTGATTTTTTTTTTCCTCTGTAATTCTCTACTGATGATTCTTCTATTGTTCATATGTGAAGCTTTTCGTGACATTTTGGAGCGGAAGGCTTCTGCACATCCTTTTGAAAATGTTCAATCTCTTCTCCCGCCAAATTCATGGTTAGGATCATATCCGATTCCTGGTAAGTTTTAGATTCACAAAGTTTATGATGTGTGATGATTCAATTTAGCTGTCAAAGTTGTAAAGAAAAGTTATTATTTCCTTTTTTCCTGCTTTCCATGTAAACCGTTGCTCTTCCATGATTGATTTATTAGAAAATTGGGCATATCTAGGGTTGAGGAGTGAAGCTAGTGAACTTATTGCAGTAGTTGGCTTTTGCGTCCTTTCTTTGTTTTTGTTTGTGCTCTAAGTTGGGTCGCAAGCTAGCTACTTGAGATATCAGGAGCTTTATCATCCTCTTCCACCTTGATACTGTTGCGTTTTGGGTTTTCATATCTTTAGTATGGTTCTTAACTCATAATCCTTGATCCCAAGCCACAGCTCCCAACCCTAATTTGTGGAATTGCAAATGCTGCCCAAAAATCTTCAATAAAAACTGTCTTAAAAATGAATTAGATTTCGAATATCATCTGGAGTTCTGTTCAAATTTCACCTGAATGAAAAAGTTGGGTTTTGTTATTGCCAGATCATCACTGTGATGCTGCCAGAGCAGAGAATGCTTTAAATCTTTCATATGGTAGTGAGCTAATTGGCATGCAAAGAGATTGGAATGAGGAGTTGCAATCTTGTCGAGAGTTTCCCCATACAACCCCTCAGGAAAGGTATATTGATATCTGCATATAGCATTTTGGGGTTACCACTCAGTGTGGTGTGGTTATTGATTTGTTATGTATGCTATGAGCTCTCAATAAGCTGCCCCTTATTAGGATGATTTTCATTATAGGATCTTGCGAGACAGGGCTCTTTACAAGGTAACTTCTGACTTTGTTGATGCTGCAATTAGCGGTGCTATTGGAGTCATCAGCAGATGCATCCCTCCCATTAATCCAACCGATCCAGAATGCTTCCATATGTATGTGTCGCATAAGATACGCTAACATTTCCTATTTGGGAGTTTATCAACTTTTTTTTTCTTCTGCTGTTCTACTTGATAGGTCATTATATAGAACATGTGGATACATTGTTTACGAACTTCTATGATAAAATAATTTGTAAGCCAAATTTTTTTGGGCAATAGTATTTCCTTACAGTAATGAGTTTGGATTTTTTTGATTCCAGGTATGTTCACAACAATATATTCTTCAGTTTCGCGATTGATGCGGACCTTGAACATATGTCTAAGAAACATACTCTAGATGGAAGATCAAAGACCGAGAACACTTGTTCCTCACCTGGTTCGTCTCAAAAGGCCACTAGTAATCCTTTGCATGTGGATGGTGGAGCTTTCAATGGGGCCAGATGTGACAAAATAACCTTGCAAAAAGGCGATGGGGTCATGGAACTGACTATGCAATCATCTGGTGAGACACAGTTAACTGAGAGCGAGCAGGCTACATATGCTTCAGCAAACAACGATTTAAAAGGCACCAAGGCCTACCAGGAAGCTGATATCCCTGGACTCTATAATCTTGCCATGGCTATTATTGATTATAGAGGTCATAGAGTGGTAGCTCAGGTTTGTAAAAAGGAACAGTGAACTTTTTTCATTTATGCTAATACAGCAATCTACTTGCATGTTGTGATAACAATCTAAACGTTGTATTAAATTGATAATTATGCTTTGTGGTTTTGTTGGACATAATGATGACATTTTTATAATATGTTGTAGAGTGTTTTACCTGGCATTCTACAAGGGGATAAGTCAGACTCTCTTTTGTATGGTTCTGTGGACAATGGCAAGAAAATATGTTGGAATGATGATTTTCATTCCAAGGTGAGATGGAAGTTATTGTTGGATTCATCTTTAAAATGACACATACCCTGTTTGAAGTTTCTACTTTGTAAATATGTGTTTTTAAGGTTGAAATTATTACATTAACAAGATAATTTAAAAATTCTCCATGGTGAAATTTTTGGGTTATGTTGTGATGTAAATCATGTGCTGTTGATTTGAGTTATGGACTTTGGGGGTATAGGTGGTAGAAGCTGCCAAACACCTTCATCTGAAAGAGCATACAGTCATAGATGGGTCTGGAAATGCTTTCAAATTAGCAGCTCCGGTTGAATGCAAAGGTATTGTTGGCAGTGATGACAGGTAATTTTTCCTGTTCTCTTCCTTGTTTTAACTTGTGGATAATCTCTGTTTTCAAATGTTATAATACTTAATCATTGTAGTAGTTGTCCAGACTTCTTAAATTGTTTGTATCTTAACATCATATTTGTCAGGATATTCTTTAGGATGCGCGCTAAGTTTTCCCATGAATGCAACATTATGGGTCAAACTCATTGTTAGATTTTCTTTCTTGGATCTTTCAATATTTTAAGTGATGTGTAAAAATTTTCATAGGTGAATAGTTTCTGGAATCGTAGATCTGAGGACAAGATGCTATTGAGTAGTTGTAACTCTGCTTGTTGAATCTTTATGCCTTTGTTCAACTGGAACACGAGAAGCTTTATTGAACCTGTTTTTTGGTTTTTATAAATCTAGGCATTATCTTCTGGATTTGATGAGAGTGACTCCTCGTGATGCTAACTATACTGGACCTGGCTCCCGATTTTGCATTTTAAGACCTGAACTAATTGCTGCCTTTTGCCAGGTACTCATTGTAGCTGACAATGACAGCTTGTTGGTTTAATGTTTCATATTGTCTTATTTTTCTATTCCATTATATGGTGAAGGCTCAAATGGCAGAAAAATCAAAGAATAAACAAAAATCGGAGAATGACAATTCAAATATGACTGATGAGGATAAAAAGGTGAAACTTGAAGAAAATGAGAGTGTAGCTCCGGTTGATAGCCAGGTAAGAGTGCTCATAGTTGTGGTTGATTGATATTTATACATGATTGTTCCACTGAAGAAAATTTTGTAGTTGAATGCTTTCAAATACAATACCTTCTACAATTGAAATAAGCTGTAATTGAATTGAACCTTCTCGGACTATTTTAGGTTTCTTTTACTATTATGTCTGCTTCATGTTGTGCAGATATTCATTGATGATTAATAGATGTGCCAACTGAAATATATAGATAAATTAGTGACAAAAGTTATGAATGTATCCAGTGTTGACAGTTATTAAGTGCCTAATTGTTTTGGTTGCAGGAAATAACCAAAGATGGGAATACTGAGGCCGCTGAAAACCCTGTTTCTGTTCCCACTGACAGTTTTGGAGCATACGATGAGATACTTTTCAACCCTAATGTTTTCACAGAGTTTAAATTGGGTGGGAACTCAGAGGTGAACTTCTAACCTTCTTTTGTTCTTTCTATTCTATTCTCTTTATTTTTAATCCTAGGGCACACAGGACTTGTCCTTATGTTGTTATTTTTTTGCCACATATCAGGAAGTAGAAGAAGATGAAGAAAATGTTAGAAAAGTTAGTTTGTACCTCGCCAATACAGTTCTTCCGAAGTTCACCCAAGATCTTTGCACCCTTGAAGTGTCTCCAATGGATGGACAAACGCTTACTGAGGCACTCCATGCTAATGGAATTAATGTTCGCTACATTGGCAAAGTAAGCACTTTTTATCCTAGCTTCATTATTCACCTACTTTAATATGACATGATAAATATTTTTTTAAAATCACTTGGGAATGACACTTTATGTTGTTAAGTGACTGTTGTCCTTACCTTCTCCATTTTATTCTTAAACACAATTAACGTGTTTGCTTCAGGTTGCTGATGGAATAAAACACTTGTCTCATTTGTGGGATCTTTGCACTAATGAGATTGCAGTAAGATCTGCCAAGCACATCCTTAAGGTGATGATTTGTTTTTAGCGTCTTGTAACTTTCTATATTTGGATTTATTTTCAGGGATTGCCCAAGGCTTTGACTTTGTGCCTCTAATTATTTGCTTTTTGAATCTTTCCTGCCTCTTTTTTCAATTGCAGGATGTTCAGCGGGATACAGAAGATCATGATCTTGGCCCAGCTGTCTCACATTTTTTCAACTGTTTCTTTGGAAGTTGTCAACCTGTAGGTCCAAAAGTTGTATCACGAACGCTTAGGAAAGTATGTGGATAGAATATTGGCACCACGTTTTTTTTAATTGATTCAATTTATTCCTTATCATCTGTCTCCTGTAAAAGAATTGATCTTCTAGTGCCTTTGATACTTTTTGCAGGATCAAGCTGAGCATCATTCTTCAGGAAAATCATCCAGGAGCCATTTGAGGTGGAGAGCAACATCTGGAAGAAAGAATCAATCATCTTATATGAACATGAGCTCGGACTCTCTATGGTCTGACATTCAGGAATTTGCAAAGTTGAAGTATCAGGTATAGTATATCCACTGCAGAAGGATTGGGCATTCTTAACTTCAGTTCTGTCTATTTTTCATGTAGAAGTTCTGTGGAGGATATAAAAGTACAGCCGGTCTGCTTGACTGTTATATTTGTTGCTCTTATGTGCTGAGACAATCTGGTAGTTTGAATTCCATGGGGTTCACCCATTAAATATAGGCACCAGTCTTACATATCTTACTCCATCTCTTTTTCTCTGTGTTGTTGCGTGTGCATGCTGGTATGTATAATGCTTGTGAATCAATACATGCATGTGTTTGGAGGCAAATTTTCATTAGGCTGAAATTGACCATAAAGGTTTTCCAATTTGGTTGTAGTTTGAGTTGCCAGATGATGCCAGGTCACGGGTAAAGAAAGTTTCAGTTATACGTAATCTTTGCCAAAAGGTACTTTCAACTTCCTATTGGAGTCCAAGAGTTTAATGTAATTAGCTTCATGGGGTTGAGCCAGAATTCCTGAATGCTAAAAAATTCACCTTGATATGACTCCCTTAACAGGTGGGCGTTACAATTGCAGCTCGGAAATATGAGCTTAATTCCCCTACACCATTCCAGACCTCAGATATTTCAGATCTCCAACCTGTGGTGAAGCACTCAATTCCAGTGTGTACACAAGCTAAGGATCTTGTGGAAACTGGAAAAGTTCAGTTGGCTGAGGTATGGACTGAAGTTTTAGTTATGTTAAACCAAAACTTCCACTTGATTTTACTCCAATTTGGCACAAATTCGGCTTTAGGAAGGCTTCAATATTGCCATTATTTATGGAAATTTGAAGTTTGTTGATGCTGGATAAATGAGCTTGATCTTATTTTCTTAATTTCATGTGCTGGAACAATTTTTGAGAATTTCTCTTTTGGAACTAGGTGTGGAAATCCATATCTATAGTTTCTAAATATTTGGGAAAATGGTTTAGTATTGTAGAATCCTATGAAATTGATTACACTGCTTGCGTGGATCTTATTCAGGGTATGCTTAGTGAAGCCTACACATCATTCTCGGAGGCGTTTTCAATTCTTCAACAGGTACTGCATGGCTTTTATTTGGGTTGTGGAAAAATCTTGAGGTTGGCATCTGATGTTGTAACGTGTTTCAGGTCACTGGTCCCATGCATAGAGAGGTTGCTAACTGCTGTCGGTACTCTACTTAACTCAATTGCTATAGCTTTTAGCATGTGTTCTTCCTTCATGTTATGAATTGAGGGTCTATTAGTATGTTATTTTCCTTGTTTTATTGCATTCAACATCAAGTTCAACAACTTTATCAACACATTCTTATTTAAGATTCTTGTATTTCTTATATGTGAAATTGATTTCAAATGATTAGGTATCTTGCCATGGTTCTTTATCATGCTGGAGATATGGCTGGGGCCATCATACAACAGCATAAGGAATTAATTATAAATGAAAGATGCCTTGGATTAGATCATCCAGACACTGCTCACAGGTAGGTTCTTTACATTCTCTTCGATATTAACTTTATCCCCTTTTGTTGAGTCATCCCTGTTAGATGTTGCACGTCACTTTCTTTTTCCTCCTTTTCCCTTTCTCTTTTGGATCTTCATTATGGATAATGTGTTAATGCAAGTGCTTGATTTGTAGCGCAGCTATGGTAATATGGCCCTCTTCTACCACGGACTGAACCAAACCGAACTTGCATTAAAGCACATGTCCCGTGCACTACTTTTGCTGAGTTTGTCTTCAGGTCCAAATCACCCTGATGTAGCGGCTACATTTATAAATGTGGCCATGATGTACCAAGATATTGGAAAAATGGATACTGCTCTTCGCTATCTACAGGAGGCATTGAAAAAGAACGAGCGATTATTAGGGGAGGAGCATATTCAAACTGCTGTGTGCTATCACGCCCTTGCTATTGCATTCAACTGTATGGGTGCATTCAAGCTTTCTCATCAGGCATGTATCTTCCAAGGGATTTTTTAAGTGTTCTGCGATGAGTATCTTATGGTGGTAACTGTTTGTTCTTTGCACTCTGCGCAGCATGAGAAGAAAACGTATGATATTCTTGTTAAACAACTAGGTGAGGATGACTCCAGGACCCGAGACTCTCAGAACTGGATAAAGAGATTTAAAATGCGTGAACTGCAGGTAGATGCAGTACTTTGAGAAGCATTTTTGTATTTTGTATTCAATAGGTTTTGACTAATTTTACATTGCAGATGAATGCACAGAAGCAGAAAGGCCAGGTTTTGGATGCTGCTTCTGCTCAAAAGGCAATTGATATCCTGAAGGTGGTTTTACCAATTTGATTGACTAAATGTCAGTGATTTGATGGACATCATTATTACATGGTCGTTAGAACATAAATGATTGTTTGCATGGAGCAAAATATCCTTACATCTTGGCTGTGGACACATGAACCTACTTGAAGTTCTATTGATCCCATCTCTCACCTTGAAATTGTTTTGTTATAGGCCCACCCTGATTTGATTCAAGCATTCCAGGCTGCTGCAGGGGCTGGAGGTTCTGGGAGTTCTAGTGCTTCAGCAAACAAATCTATTAATGCGGCAATAATAGGTGAAACCCTTACACGAGGAGGCAGGGGTGTAGATGAACGGGCTGCTCGAGCAGCAGCAGAAGTTAGGAAGAAAGCTGCAGCTAGAGGCCTCTTGACTCGGCCACACGCTGTTCCCGTCCAACCACTTACTCAGCTTCTTAACATCATTAATTCAGGCGTCACCCCAGATGCGGTTGAGAACGATGAAACAGGTGTGACGAAAGAAACCAATGGCCAACCATCAAATGTTGCAGTGGATACTAAAGAGGATGAACCATCGGGGCAGCATCAAGCTCCTGTCGGATTAGGCAAAGGCTTAGCATCGTTGGATGCTAAGAAGCAGAAACCCAAGGCTAAAGCCGCAGCTTGAAAGCTGTAGGAGAGATTTTTTTTAGTTATTTACGTTGAGCAAATGTATAATTTTGTCCAGCCTGTGAAAGTAGTAACTTGGTAAAATCTTATTTAAAAGTTAGCGGCCACCGAGTTCTATAGGTAGTCAAGTAATTGACTAATTGTGCGAATTATCAAATAAGCAAAAGGATATTAGGTGGAAATAAGAGTTTAGAGACGAATTCAATTGATCCTGAACGATGTGACTTGCTAGCAGATGCTTGACATAAAAATTGGGCTAGTTGCGGCGTTGCAACTAATTATGTTGACGCTTGACTCTAGCTCGCCATTATATTTCCAGCTTAAAGAGTATTATGTACAGTTGTGTCTCGGGTCCATCTAAAACTCAAAGCCCAGCTAAGAACTTAAAAAAAGTACAAGCCACACGTAAATCAAAATGGAGCCCTATGACTATCACCGAACCATTTTTCATACCGTCCAATCTAATTCCTAACCTATCTCCTAGCGTGACAATTTCCAAAGCTTATCACAAGCTTAGCTGCAAATTTTAACTCCCAACCTACGTCTCAACAGCCCAAATCCAAGCCTAACTATTTCCAACCTAACTTCAAACAATTCCGAACCTATTTCACAGCTTAGATAAACCTGTGTACATCCAAACCTAACTCCGAACCCAAGCCCCATTTTACGTCCAAGCCTAGCTCCAAACTTATCCATCTCCGAAAAGCTCGCCCCCAAGTTATCCGGGATCACGCGCATTAAACCTTTTGCAGATTTTTATATTCTCTTTACATCTAGAGTCGTATCATATACAAGGAACTAAAGCAAAAATAAATAGTTACTTTAAGCAAAAGATACGCCACATATATAACCAACATTGTGCTTGAAATACACATCTCGAAACTACAAATATTTCTGATGCAAAATTTCAGAAACAGGCCATGACATTGCCGGCCTTTTCCCCAATCATTTCGGAAATAGCCCCTTGCTTTAAATATGACCACATTCTTTTCAACCAGATGCCTCGGCAGCGCGTTTGTCATACTCGCCTTGTCCCTCTTTGGCAAATTCTTCAATCAATTCTCGTTGCCTTGGAGTCAAATTTCTGCATTTTAGTCATCAGAAAATGTTGGGAAAAGTAATGTTACCCTCCACTCAACTATGAACACAAAGACAAGCTGAATAATCTCTATGCAAGATTGACTACGAATGGGTATCGTAAATAGTAAGACAATGAAACTTGGATCAGAAAGCCCTACGTTGGGATGCTGACATTGAAGTGCACAAATTGATCGCCATATGTATACGAGCTCCTTGTTTTTATACCTGCAAGAGAACAAGAAAACCAATTCATAAGGCGGCAAAGCTTTAAAGATTTAGTAAGAATACCAAGTAATCGTGTTCTCACCCTTTTTCTTTAAAACCACCTTCTGTCCCGGCTGGGTCCCAGGGTGGACCTGAAATAGATAAACAGTTATGAATTGCTAACTAGTTGAACAATTTAATTTCCGAAAAAGAACTCAACAAACCTTGAGTACAACATCTCCTGTAAGGGTTGGGACCTGAATTGTTCCACCCAAAATCGCCTGTGGAAGAACCATATGAAGCAACTTTGAATGTTAAATAATCACACCATACGGATAACTAAAGAAGTGGCATGATTTACAGGAAGGCGCAACATAAAGGGTAAAGCATATGAAGGAAAAAAATAAGGCCAAATGGGTCGTGGATTATTCTAAAAAGTTAAAGACCTTTGCTGATCCCTACCAAAAACATCAAGTAGGATTATATTCCATTGGGTTTGAATAATTTTCTTATCCATGAGTTTGCAATAGATCTTACCTGGGTGATACTAAGAACAGCATCTACGTGAACATTAGAGCCTTCTCGGCGGAACACAGGGTCCTCTCTCACCTATAGTAAAAGAAAATTGCTTCTAGTGATCCTCATAAACATAAACATTGGATATATAAGCATTCGGCCAGACTACAGTAGCATACAAGTTAAAAGGAAAAGAGAAACATTGGGGACGGTCTCTTATGCAAACAGGTAAAAGACAAAGCCACTGACGTTTTTACTCTAGCAGTGCATATATTTTCCTTATCCTAACGCCTAAAAAGACAGTCGATTTGCCTGCAGATGCCTTCATATTTCTCTCAAGACTAATCAACCCCTTACCATAACAACTACAAAAATGGAACCAGCCCCTACTTCTCCATTGCAAGGATGCACATCAAAGCAGTTGACCACATACCAAAGAAAAGAAGTAATAAATAATATGCCCTAAGAAGCCATATCCCGCCACCTAAGCTGCGAAGAAAACAGCCTTAACTTTAATTTTTCATAAAGATGATTTCATATCTTCTTTAGCCGCAATAGTTGCATCTTTGACATAACAAAATGAAACATATGCAAGAAAAAAGTTTAGTCACCTTGATAGTGACAAAGAGATCGCCAGGTTGACTTCTATCTGGGTCTGCTCCACCACTTCTAGGCACTTTCAAAGTTTCATTGTTGTCCACTCCTGTAAATAATAAGAAGGTGAAAAGTATGAGCCATAACAAAAACGGAACTAGGAACAAAGATATTTGAAAGTTAGTACAAACAGGATTATGAAACAAGAATTATGATAAAGAATTTGATTCCAACAGGAGGAAGAAAATTGGTTAACTTTCAAGCTTTCCCGATTCATCACATTTCAATAATAAAACAACAAAAAAGTTATAAGAAATGACAATTTTCAATGCGCCATTATTCGATGAAATTATTTTTGTGCTTTCAGAATACATTCAAATGAATTTAAATCTTAGTTCAAGAATATAACAAATTCATGTGAGAGGTTTGAATCTTAGTTCACGAAGATAACGATTTCATGTAAGAGGCTAGAGTTTTAAACTTAATTGAGAGTTAGAACCATGAACAACAGAAATATAAAGCTTTATGAGAAGGAATTAACTTCACAAAGTTCTACATCTCAAAGGGTCCCTTGTATCTCAAATGCAGTAAGAGATGGGGTACTTCTCACAAAGAAATGTTTTAGAATTAAGTAATCTCAGTAACCTGCAGTTCTTGCATCTAAGTAGGTGATAGTTGACTTGTAAGAGATTTGGAGAACATCTACAGCACATTTGGCTACAAATTGTTTACCAATTATTTAAGTAACTTTTGAATTGTTCCAAAGGACATAGCCCACAAGAGCAGAAACCCACTCACGATAAGTTATTGCAGCTGGAATGGCAGACAACATGAGAGAATATATGAGGTTTCACTATGTAAGACCAACCTGGAATTATGTCCAACTTAATTGTCTTTGATCCCCTCACAACCTTACGCCCATTGCAAGACCTGCAAAAGCTCTG
>JANSVB020000196.1:413659-427590 GCA_025504935.2 Erythroxylum haughtii
TACTTAGCTGGAGAGACCCCAGAGCTACTAGTCTTTTCATAGTGTTCTGTCTCTGTGCTGCAGTGGTTCTCTATGCGACTCCATTCAGAGTCGTGGCTCTGGTCACAGGTCTGTATTATTTGCGCCATCCTAGGTTCCGCAGCAAGCTACCTTCGGTCCACAGCAACTTCTTCAAAAGATTACCACCTCGAACAGATAGTTTACTGTGACAATTTCAACCCCTCCGGTACTCTACCTATCAGCTTGTAATCGCATAATCTTCTTGTGTGTGCCAATAAATATTATGTCAAGTTTTCTATGAGGAAAAGCCTGGTTTTCATGACCTGGAGCTGCTTATCCGAGTAGAGACTGTTTCTGTTGCAGAAATAAATAAAGAGAGTACGAAGTCCAAGGATAAACAGGTAGTAACTTACTCAGTTCAAACAACTATCAAGTAGTACTCTTCCAATTTTCATCCAAGAAAAACTTGTATTTAAATGCCATCTGAATTGGGTACAACGAATGGACAAATTTGGTTATATAAATGTCCCATTACCAAGTACCTGATTTCCCCAAATAGGCCAACCAGCTTAGGATGTTTCGTTTTGGGTATTAAAAAAAAAAAATTTCAATCTAACCCAACTTAACAAGTATATTAGGTGTGGTGGACTATTTGTCCATAATGAACAAATAATATGATGATCCTGCAGATATTTCCAAGTATGATCCTGCAGATATTTCCAAGTTAAGTGCTTGTCATACTACCATTCCAACTAACCACACATAAGGACATAAAACAAACATGCGACTGTTATTTCATAGGTTTAGTAGTGCTAGAAATCATGCTACAAAAAGTGTATAGGAGAGAAAACAAAATTCCCCGCACAATGAATAACTTGGATGTAGAGATTCATCCAACTGTCTATTGCCCAAAAAAAGTTGCAAAAGTACCATTGACAAAGTTCAATTGATATCTAGTAAAGAAACAGTAAAAGAGATAATCCTAGAACTTCAATCTAGAACACAAGTTCATGCGGTTTCATTCCAGCCTTAAGTGAAAACCTTGCAGCTAGATAGGAATTCAGGTCTTGAACAGACTCAATTGCTTTAATCAGTTGTGTGTCCACAGACTTTTGATCATCCTTCCTCTCCGCTGGTAGCACATTCTTCTCCTGCAAATTGGGAAAAAAATGAGAGGAAAATATAAATAGAACTTCACTGATCACTGTAAGCATGAGGCATTTTAAGACACCAACCTCTTTCTCAGCCTCAAAGAACTCTCCCTCGCCTTTCTCCTTCTTCTTCTCAACTTGCTTGGCAAAATATTGGTCATCAAACCTCTCCACATTGATCCCAGAGATGTCCACTTTAGTGGAAGTGGCAATGACATAGGACTGACCGACTCGCCTCAGAGGAACACCATTAATCTTGAATGGCCCTGAAGCACACACACTACAGTTTAATATGATTCCAAGATAACACAAGATAGGCTCATTGGCGATCATTATTTTACGCTGACTAATCATAATTGTTAACACAAGTGTAATGCCAGACCCTGCTTCCTGAGCTTATTTAAAATAGCAACTGTGTAAAGGAGAAGTAAAGTTACAGAATAGGGGCACAGAGAGGAAATGTAAGGATAGTGACCAGTAATCAAAAGCAAGCCGGAGGGAAGCTGCTTGAGGAACACAACTCTCTTTCCCTTGAACCTTCCAGCAAGGAGAATCAAAACGGTGCCAGGAGTAATACTTGCTCTAAAAAAGACAAAAGAAGAAGTTCAATAAGAAGACAAAAAGTATAAAGTGATTCACTATGTTGTAGATGCTTCCATCGTGACAAGCACATATTCACATCTGATACATGTACATATATGCATAATCGCAATCAAACACATGAATATAAAGTCGAGAATGTGGTCGAACACACTACACCCATAAAGAGCAGTAAGTAGAGAGACCTGAGCTTGGTGGGTTTATGCTTCCGCCTGTTTAGAAGAGGTTTCTTAATGTCGTCGGCCGGGTAAAACTTAGGAGGGTTATCGGCGGGAGCAGCAGGCTTAGGTTGAGGGTGGTGGTTGGGGAAGACGCCACCGTTCTTGGCTTTGATAGCCCATAAGCCCCTCTTATGGTACATCTGCGCCTTTGAGTACTTGCCGATCCCTCTGATGAGATCCGGGTTCCTGGGAGCCATTGGCTTCGTCTTCCCCTTCGATCTCACGACTAAAAACCCTAGAAAGAAAATCGATCATATACATTACGCGCCCCCGCTCCTTGAAAGGAACTAAAAATTCTACTATGGGCTGTGAGATGTTCAAGTAGCTCGGCCCAAAATTGACTGTCCATAAGACCAACCCAATGATCTTCGTCATCATCCTTATCTTTCTCAGCTCGCATTCTGACTTCCTTCTTCTAAACTTAGAACAGCGGTCAGACTAGACTCAGACTCAAGAGGCAGAGATGGCACCAATCTCATCTCTAATGATGCCACTACCAACAAAACCGATCACTTTCTCCATAAATCCACCAAAACTGACTCTTCACTTTCCCAAAACTAGAAACAGGCTCTTTGCCGTCGCTGAAGATACCACACCAGCATCCGAGGCTGCCAGAAGGCTCTACATTGGTAATATTCCTAGGACTGTCGGCAATGACCAACTTGCAAAGATTGTTGAAGAACATGGTGCTGTTGAAAAAGCTGAGGTCACTCTACCTTTCCCTTTTTGCTGTTCTCTTTTACACTACTCTTTTGTTTGTCACGTAATGAACTCTTTTTTCTTTCACGAATGTTTAATTTATCTTGGATGCTGAATTCCAAAAACGATTAAGTGAGCACTGTTCAATCAATCGTTGGCTCGGGATTGAATTTTTGTATCAGAGCTCATAGCATCTTGTCGGTTTGCCTTGAACTTATATCTTCCCTGTCAATGTTTCTCCACGATTAACTAGTTCTATGTGGACAAATTTTGGCATATAAACTAATTATTCGCAAAAGGTCCATATTGGTAGCAATTGCTTGGTTGGATCCCATTGATAATCTTGCATAGAGGCCAAAGGTTGAAGCTTTGATTGGCAGTAATGTGTACCTGTACTTCATTCATGCAGGTTATGTATGATAAATACTCTGGCAGGAGTCGTAGATTTGCATTTGTTACAATGAAAAGTATTGAGGATGCTAATGCTGCAATCGAAAAACTTAATGGGACAGTAAGTTTTGTCAATACTTTATCAAGCTGGATGTTCTGCTGATGTTCTCTGGTTATTCTCAGCTGAGTAATTCCACTTTTCTTTTCATTGCAGGAAATTGGGGGACGTGAGATAAAAGTAAATATCACCGAAAAACCTTTAGCACCAGTGGACTTGACACTTCTTCAAACAGAAGATACCCAATTCATTGACAGCCCCAACAAGGTATATGTTGGAAATCTATCAAAAACAGTTACTACAGAGACACTCAAGGGGTTCTTTTCCGAGAAGGGGAAAGTTCTGAGTGCCAAGGTTTCTAGGGTTCCAGGGACCTCCAAATCCAGTGGGTTTGGATTCGTGACATTTTCTTCAGAAGATGATGTAGAAGCTGCCATATCATCATTTAATAATTCTGTAAGTGGCTTCTTGTTTGCTATCTACATGATTTTTTGACTATATAATTTAGATTGCATTATAATCTGAGGTAATTTTCACCATCCTGTTGTATGAAAATGTGGCCATGCATCCTTGTTTCTTATTGTTCTTTGCAGAACAGTTTACCAATAGTAAACTTGAGGCCTTTGTGTTGTCAGATACATTTAGTCATATCCTTTCTCTGATACCTTTTTGGTCACCGCAGTTGCTCGAAGGGCAGAGAATTCGTGTAAACAAGGCGTAGTGATAAATCGAATGCTGGATTTTGCTTGGAATGTAGTTCTTTTGAGAATGGTTACCGTTGAAGTTGAGAGATGAATGGAGAGGCGGATGGTGAGAAAAACTGTATTGTTAATTGTATGAAAGAAGGTGACATATCAATCAGGCTGTAGCATATTGCATATGAGCCTTGTTCTGTTTTTTATCCAAAGGGCTCATCAGGTTGTAGTTCTTGGTAGCGTTTACTCGGCTCAAGGTCCCCTTTTACAATGGATTGCGTTCAGCAGCAGTTGCGGGATAAAGCACTGTTGTTGACTTCAGTATGGGCACATCTGAGTCCTCCCCAGAATTAGAATTGGACTGCTGACTTAAAGCTTCATGGACTTTTGCTCAATCTCAAGCTTTAACCCAACTCTACTTAAATAAATGCGGCCTATGACTGCTTGGTGCTGGCCCCTTCTGAAAAGTAAAGAATAGGAAATTTTGACCTTTAACTTTAAGCAAAGAAGAAGGTCCACCCCCCAAAACGACAATTGTCTCTCTTCGGTGCCCAAAAGCCGAAATCTCGTCTTGGCTGCTTGGCCTTCCAGGTCCTCCCAAAGACAAAACCAAGTTGCTGCACTTCGATTTCACGCCCTTTTCATTCCATTATTAAACTCGCCACTTCTTCACCAACCCTCTCGCCAATACGCTCACACTCGCACACGCCAAAGCACAGACTGTATTTGTGCCCATAAACGGTCTATATCCATCTCCAAGCGAATAACGCCTCCCTCCTCTGTCTATAACGAAAACCTGGTGTTTGTTACTCTCTGTCAAACTTTATCATCCAAATCCCAGCTTCTCATCACTCCCTACATTCTCATGGCTCTTTCATGTAAGCTCCCATCTATCTCTGTATATTCACCGAATTCCAATAGACTTGTGTCCTTAAATCCAAGCCCCTTATGTTGTTTGCCCTACAGTACAAACTCACCATTTACGGAGAAACATTCCCTCCAAAGGTATCAAAGAGATCAGTGGCTCTACAAGAAAGAGGACCCAAGTCAATCTCCATGTTCATGTCCTATCCCGCCCGACCAAGAGTCTGTAAGGCAACATGACATTGCGTTGCAGCTTCCTGAGCTTAAGAAGCTGCTTCTGGTACTTAAACAAAAGAGAGGGGCTAATGACGGCGAGAAATGCGTGCCTCCTGGTAATGTTTTCTTGGTGGGGACAGGTCCTGGAGACCCGGAGCTGTTAACGTTAAAAGCAGTGAGAGTAATACAGAAAGCTGATCTCTTGTTGTATGATAGGTTGGTTTCTAATGATATTCTCGATCTGGTTGGTCTTAATACTAGACTTCTTTACGTTGGCAAGACTGCTGGCTATCATAGTAGAACACAGGTAATCATCCCAATCAAAAGATTATTAGTAAAGTACAAACCTTTTATATGCTCATCCCAATCAAAAGATTATTAGTAAAGTTCAAACCTTTTATATGCTTCATAAGTCGGAACTTGTTCATTTTTGTTGCTCAATTATTTCCCTTTCTAGCTTTCTGTTTCTTTATTTCGGGAGTTAGTGATTGTGACACCAATGACTTATAATTTGTGCTTTTGGGGTATCCAATTCCTTTTGAATGCATCTGCCATCTTTTCAGTTTTCAACGCTTCTTGTGAATTATGACAGGCTTTTGTTTTGTTATTAATGTCCAAAGTTTGCCCTCTTTTGGGTAAGCATTTGGTTATTTTAGCTATGTTCTTGCATTAATATTTGATGCCTATGGATTGAATTCATTTTAAAAGATCCACGCCATTACCTTTTGTGTTCCAGCATATATTGTTTCAGAAATTGATATGGAGTTCCTTTAAAATGTGTAGGAGGAGATACACGAGTTACTATTGAGTTTTGCTGAAGTTGGGGCTAATGTAGTAAGACTTAAAGGAGGGGATCCACTTGTAAGTTTTTGTCTTTTAAGCATCTTAGCTCAATGCTATTTAACTTTCCTTTACAATGGAGAAAATGATGGCCATATCTTTGGGTGTAAAGGTATTTGGCAGAGGTGGAGAAGAGATGGATTTTCTACAGCAACAAGGAATTCATGTGAAAGTTATTCCAGGTACTTTTCTGCTCGTATTTTTATCAAATTATAACTAGCTTTGCTCTGAAAGCTTTAAGATAAAGAATGTGTAAAGTAACAGTCTTTTCTAAATACCCAAAGTTGGCTTTTCTGGTAATGGGACAAAATTCATTCATCATGTTCTATCCCTTGTCTGATCTACCCCATGCGATGGTGGTTAGCTAATTGAGAAGTGCATTCTTGAAACCAACATCATTCTTGAATAAGGAGCTGGAGCAGAGCAATAGATCCAATGTGCTTCAGAAGCTAGTGCTAATTTGTTAGTTGTTGGAATTACAGTATTCCATGCCTTTTGCTTGATTTTAATGGAGTACCACACCAGGACTACTCCCTGTTTTGCCTCTTTTTATATCTTGATTAATTTAGATAAATCACAGTAAGATGGTTCTCTTATGCACTCTTGAATGTCTACTGTTATTTGAGGGGGGATATCACAGCAGTGCCCAATCTATGCAGGTATAACTGCTGCTTCAGGGATTGCAGCAGAGCTGGGAATTCCGTTAACTCACCGAGGTATTGCAAATAGTGTTAGATTTTTAACAGGACATTCGAGAAAAGGTGGAACAGACCCCATATTTGTAGCAGAAAATGCAGCTGACCCTGATTCAACTTTGGTAGTTTATATGGGGCTGTCAACCCTCCCTTCTCTAGCTTCAAAGTTGATTAATAATGGTCTACCTTCAAATACACCAGCTGCTGCAGTGGAGCGAGGGACTACACCTAAGCAGCGCATGGTAAGTAGACACCAATCGGTTTCACAGAGCTTCAGTTTCCTAATATTTTTGATGTCTGCGATGTGAACTGTAATAACAATGATGTAGGTATTTGCTGAACTAAAGGATCTTGCTGATAAAATTGCAATAGCAGAGTTAGTTTCACCTACATTGATAATCATCGGAAAGGTTGTTGCACTTTCGCCCTTCTGGCCACTTTCTTCAACACAAGAACCCTACTTGGTGGAGGCTGTGTAGAGCGTGGTTTTGTGGATATGGACAACCATATGTCGGCGAGGAGGTAATTCTGGACGGTGTTGACATACAAGTTATCTGTCCGTTTGTAGACTCCTCCGAACTGCTGCTACTATAAGAAAGGGCTTGTTATGTTGATGTCTATGCAGTTTACTTGAATGCAACAGCAAGAGTTAGTTTTGGATTTGGTGTTTAAGAAATTTGATCCAGATAAGAGTGAAAAGTTAGGTTTGACACTATAATGCGCATGGCTAACAGATTTTGTAAAAGTAAAGCCTCTGAGTTCCGGAATCCATACCAGATTCTTCCTTTATTAAAACAATGTATTACTGAACCTTTTCATAGATTTTTACTGTTGTATTGTTTCTCCATTCCGTCATTCAATTATATGTCTATTGCAGCTATATAAAATGATGTGCCGGAGAGTGGGTTGCAGGGCCCCGGGCAAATGACTTATCTACAATTCCAAGCACCTCACTCTCCTGGCAAGTGTAAATTAACATTAGATTCTTATTAATAACAATAATATTTTATCCCTATAATGTGAGATAAAAATGTTCATAATCCAATTTAAAATTTCAACTTAGTTAAGTGGCGATACATTAACATCTGCAGCTTGTAAAGTACCTGTCAATCATGTTTAAAACGGTATCTAATAGTCGTTTATAGAGATACTGTGCAAGTACTGTCTAATGTGGTAAAGAGTTGATTAATCATTCCACGTAGTTCTGGACATGATGGAGATCATGCTCTTCCTTCCAATTACTCTCAACCACCACCCCTTCCCTCCCTCCGCTCTATTTATAGACTCTCTGTGCATATTGACCCAACTTGTATAACTTCAACCTACGTACGTTCTCTTACTACTCTGGATTCTGATCATGATGAATTCCCAAGTAGTACTCTACACCCACATGTCAGCACTCATGATCAACTCTACCACTACTACTAGCGATCATATGTCTGCTCTTCTACCAAAACCCCCACCTCTGTTGATGATGATGACGAGATTGAGAAGTGTACAGCACCATCATTTTCATCACATCAACCCCAAAGCCAGCCATAGCAGCATACATGCTTCTGCCACTACACCCTTACTTGACTCCTTATCGCAAACCTTACCATCCTCAAATCCTCTCAGCACTGTCACTGCAACTGTTACGGTTAAACCAGACGGCTTATTTTCCAGTACTTTTTTGTCCGGACTTCTTTATCGTAATGCTCTACATTTGGAGCTTGTAAGCGCAGACCTCGACCCCGGTGAGTGTACAAGAATAATTGCTGGTGGAAATACATAGTTGCTATAAGTAATTTTATCTTAAGGTTTTCCTTTTAAATAATTTGAACAGACACGGGATTAGAGAAGGAAACAGTGAAGAGTTATGCTTACAAAGTGAGGCACAAAGATGGTGTGGTAAAATACGAAGCCAAGTTCAGGGTGCCAACAGGTTTTGGAGAGATTGGAGCAGTTTTGGTAGAAAATGAACGTGGCAAAGAAATATACATAGAAAACATTGTTATTCGAGGCCTGACGTATGGGCCGCTAAATATTTCATGCAACTCGTGGATTCATTCCAAGCATGATAATCCTGAGAAGAGAGTTTTCTTCACTCAGAAGGTCTTTTCCATAACTCCATAACTCATTCATTAATGTTGATTACGTGATTATATGGTGCTTGTTACTTGCAGTCTTACTTGCCATCGGATACACCGAGTGGTTTGAGAAGGCTAAGAGAGAAGGATATGGAAGATAAGAGAGGAAATGGAGGAGGGGAGAGAAAATCTTACGACAGGATATATGATTACGATACATACAATGACCTTGGTAATCCCGATCAAAGTCAGGATCTAGCAAGGCCTGTTCTTGGTGGCAACAATCATCCCTATCCTCGCCGTTGCCGAACAGGACGCTCATCCACGAAAACGGGTACAACCATGTTTATATATTACATATTCGTCAATCTATGAATCACCATATGTAATGTAACATTCATGAATTCTTCAGCTATGTTTAAACAAAGTAGTGTTTTTCAGACCCTTCATCAGAATCAAGGAGTAGCAGCGTATACGTGCCGAGGGATGAAGCATTCTCGGACGTGAAGCAAGCAACTTTCTCTGCAAAGACACTAAGATCTGTGCTACATGCACTGGTTCCCCAGATTGAAATGTTAATACTTGATCCCAATCTTGGATTCACCTACTTCACCGATATTGACCAACTGTTTAACCAACAAGTTGTATTGCCTAAATCACAAAAGAATGGCTTTTTCCGTTCATTATTAGCAAACATACTGAAAGTTCTTCTCGAGGGAGTAGATATTCTAGAGTTTGACACTCCTGCCATGATGAATAGTACGACCACACAGACAATCTCTCTCTCTAATTCATCGAACTACAATTATTAATTAACCTATAGTTGGAAACTATATTTAAACAGTCATTCCCTTGTGCAGGGGACACATTTGCTTGGTTCAGGGATGAAGAATTTTGTCGTCAAACTCTGGCTGGTCTGAACCCACTCAGCATTCAATTAGTGAAGGTAGAAATAATATTAATAGTGTCCCGCTTTTATACTTGTAATTGGTTGCAGCTTTGGTATCATCACGTTCCCATTGAGAAAATAGTTATGCTAACTTCTGATTTGTACATATAAAGTCTTAGCAAAGAGTATAATCATGGACTCCGTGCAGGAGTGGCCACTGAAAAGTAAACTGGACCCAGAAATTTATGGCCCCCCTGAGTCAAATATAACAACAGAACTAGTGGAAAGGCATATAAAAGGTGTGATGAGCGTGGAGGAGGTAAGCATGCACGAATCTTTAAAGTTTTGTTGATCACAATTGATATATTTTGGTGGTTGATTGTATTTGTAATTGTAATTGTAGGCCTTGGAAAAGAGGAAGATGTATATGCTGGATTATCATGATTTGCTTTTACCATATGTGAACAAAGTGCGGGAGCTTGAAGGCACCACGTTATATGGGTCCAGGACCCTGTTCTTTCTCACACCCGATGATACACTCCAGCCTGTTGCTATCGAGCTAGTTATACCACCTATGGGCGACAAGCCACAGTGGAAGCAAGTGTTTACACCTAGTCACGATGCCACTGCTTGCTGGCTGTGGAAGCTGGCCAAAGCTCATGTTTCTGCACATGACGCTGGTTACCATCAGCTCGTCATTCATTGGTAAGTAAGTTATTTGATTACTGCGTGTTAGTTGGAAGATATATATTGTAATTACTATCGGCAATGTTTATGCAGGCTAAGGACACACTGTTGCACTGAACCCTACATAATCGCGGCTAATAGGCAACTAAGTGAAATGCATCCTATCTATAGACTTCTACATCCTCATTTTCGATATACTATGGAAATCAATGCTCTTGCTCGAGAAAGTCTTATTAATGGAGGGGGAATCATAGAAACCACTTTTTCTCCTGGCAAGTACTCAGTGGAGCTCAGTTCAATTGCTTATGACCAGAGCTGGCGGTTCGACACTGAAGCATTGCCAGCTGACCTTATTCAAAGGTACTGAATTTGAAGTCACTGGAACATTTGTACAATATGATTAAGTTATTTGATACTCGTGTTAATGTAGGGGAATGGCAGTGGAGGACCCGAGTGCAAAATATGGTTTGAGGCTAATGATTCAAGACTATCCTTATGCCAGCGACGGTCTTATCCTCTGGGATGCGATTAAACAATGGGTAACCGACTATGTGAATCATTACTACGCAGATGCAAGCAGTGTGGTGTCTGACAACGAGCTTCAAGCATGGTGGACAGAAGTTAGAACTAAAGGCCATGCAGACAAGAAGGATGAACCATGGTGGCCTGTCCTTAGAACCCCCACAGATGTCATCCATGCTTTAACAACAATCATATGGGTAGCTTCAGGTCATCATGCAGCTGTCAACTTTGGCCAGTACGTGTACGGCGGCTACTTCCCCAACCGCCCAACAATCGCCCGAACCAAACTGCCTATTGAAGATCCATCAGACGGAGATGAGCGTAAGCTCTTCTTGGAAAAACCTGAAGTTTCATTACTAAAATGCTTTCCTACTCAGATTCAAGCAACAAAAGTGATGGCAGTTTTAGATGTCTTGTCAAACCATTCGCCTGACGAGGAGTACATTGGTGAGAAAATGGAGCCGTCATGGGAAGAAGATCCCGACATTAAGACTGCATTTGAAAGATTCCATTTAAAACTAAAGGAGCTTGACGCCATAATCGACCAGAGGAACGGTGATCTAAATCTCAAGAATAGGACTGGAGCTGGAGTGGTTGCATACGAGCTCTTAAAGCCATTCTCTACTCCAGGGGTGACAGGAAAGGGCGTTCCCAACAGCATCTCCATTTGATGCTCATTCATATAGCTTGTCAAGATAAATAATATTTGTGCCGCATGCCCACTGTATCTTATTTCCATCAAATAAAGTGAGAATTTGATTTGCTTACATTACGCAAGTAGGGGACCGCAAATGGAAGATGCATGCACTTTCCAACTTAGAATTGAAAATCAGTATATCATATCCTTCCTGTACACGAATGGATCTGCTGTCATTGAATTTGATACAAAAATGAAACTTTATCATAAATTTTATGTTGAATAGAGCAAATGAATGGACCTTCGGAAATCCAAAAGAATCAAAAGGACGAGACTTTTGTTGAAATATAAGTGAAAGCTTGCTCTAAATGAAAAGAATATGACATTGAATTGACATATAAATCTAGTGAACTTTTTATTCCTCTAATCGTCAGGATGAAACCTCATTTAAACAAAATTTAACATGGAAAAAGAGAGACCTTAAGCCAAAGGGCTTTTCTTTCATAAGCTTCATCGTTTGGCACCTTCCAGTATCTATCTCTGTTTTGCTAACAATTGTACTATTCTATTATTTTCGTCACTGACCTATAAATTCCTTCTCATTGGAAGACGAAGGAATAAGAGGGATCAACTCCCTGTGGCCCAAAGGTCATGATGGCGCTTGAAATGAGTATAAATATAGCCAAGCCAAGCCAAGCATCCCCGACTTGAAATGGATTTCAATTTGTTGCTGAAGCAATAGTACTTTACTCCAGTGGTCAGTATTTGCAGTATTCGGAATTGATCACAGGGATGAATGAGCTTGTGAATCATTGCACATACATTCACGGACTGGATACTTTGTAACATCTCTTTCAGCTTTACTAGTTTTGAGTTCTGGTCCTCCTAAGGATTCACTGTGCAATTCCCTTATGATTCTGTTGAACTCTGCTTCTGGCAAGGAAGAATTAAGAAAATAGGGGAGCATTTGCCTTTTGTTTGGGGTTATGTACTTCTTGTGTCCAGCATAGGCTCGCTGACCCTGTACCAGGAACAAATTTCAGTTTCAAAAGAAGCATAGACCTTAATTTCCTGAATAAAGGATTACTAAGAACCCATCCACAATTATAACAAATGGAGGCACGGACCATTGTGGCATTTGAATCCTCAGCATGTGAAATTATTAAGATGAAGCAATCTTGAAGAACTTTCTCTCTTTTTTACTGCAAAGATCAAATTATAAAATAATGCAGGTGTTACTATACCTGGATGGTGTGACCCATATTTCCACCGTGAGATGGCATGAACACGTCGCTGTTAACTGAAACTATATAATCAATTGCAGCCATAAAAGAAGCTTGCTTTGCAAATGGTTCCAATTCACCAGGCAAGGCCAAGTCCTCCTTATTGTATATGTAAGGAAATTCCGTCATTAATGGTAGCAGAGCTTCTTTTCCTCCAAGAGGTTGCCCTCCAGCCCAATATATTCTGGCATCTTTTGCAGCTCCAAGAGCTTTAAGTAGCCTAATATTAAGACCATGTGCATCATCAGGAAAATCATCTTTGGTAAACTTGTGACAGAAAAGATGAACTTTTTTTTCATATCAATTGTTTGGATTACCATTGTTCCATAAGAATTGATTCTCACCTTGTCACCTCCACGGCATTCAAGGGACACAGACCAAAAATTTTTCGGTCGTGATAACTCATGTTTGATCTTGCAGTTAGGAGTTCAGGACGCTTTTTCCTCTCATTGTTGATCATCTCATCATATTCATGGCTCAAACCAGGGAGGCAACCAGTTCTCATCCATACATCCTTCTCCAGACGTAGATGCAGAGCAATATACGGTCCCTTGCTCCGCATCCTTTCAGCAAGCCTATTTGCAAGCTCTAAAATTCGTGGAGCAAATTTTAGTGCATGAAACGCCACCTGAAGTCAAGTAAATAAGAAATTGGTACCCGCCATGTTCAGAATATAAAAACCGAAAAGTTAAGTAAAAACTGATTCCACAACAAGACAGACATATAAGCAACTATCACCACCACCTTAAGAACTAGCGATTGTTCTATGATCAAATGGTGAAGCACTTTGATGACAGTCCTATTTTTACTGAACAAAACATAAAATGAAAACGTAAATCCTAGAATACCTTGCATCTAAGCTTCTGAAGATCGGAAGGAAGATCTTTGGAGAGCCTTGAATCAAGACCACGTAGAAGCAACACTCCCTCCCTCTTAATCTGCATAAATGGAATAGGATTATGAGCAAAAATCCCACTGTGTCCATCTAAAATCTGCAAGAGCGTGTTCCGACAATTGCAAAATCATATTTATAATGCTAATATTAAGGCCAGAGAACAAATCAATAACTGTTTCGGAGAGACAAGCAACAAAAAATAGAGCTAAAGCATTTAATCCAAGGATAAAAACAAATGCAGAAGTTGAATTCTTACCCGTTTAAGGTAACGTGAACGGATCCAATCTAGGGAAGCATTAAGTGGTGTTCGTTTCTCCTCCACCGGCCTTGTCATTATGTGTGTGGACGGCAATGACGACACCACCCTCACATCATTTCCCAAAACTCTCTTGAAGTGAGCCAAATCAAATATATCAGAGAATTCACTGCAACAAGCAACCCTTTTGTCATAAAATTGAGCAATGGCATAATTCAATCAAAAATTTCAAAAACTGATAGTGGAAAGAAAGTACATTAAGTA
>JANSVB020000196.1:438153-448179 GCA_025504935.2 Erythroxylum haughtii
GAAAGTAATAAATACCCAAATTAACTTTCATCTAATATATGAAAAAACACATGACAGTAGTTGCAAAAATACCTCTATCGAAGGACACGATGACAATAGCCGGAGAAGACAACATCGTGGAGCAGAAAAGGAGTCCACAAAAGAGAAATGTGCTCCAAGAAAACCGAAGAGAAGATATAGGAAGAAGGAAGAAGAAGATAGGAAAAAAAATAGAAATAGGAGGGAGACGTCAGGTGAATGTATATTTTAAAAGAATTTATCGACGGAAATTTCCGTAGGTAAATTGAAAAAATTTTATATCACCAATAATTCCCGCCTTTTTACCGACGGAAAGAAAATTTCCGTCGCTAAATTAATTTATCGACGGAATTTACTAACGGAATTATCCGTAGGTAAATTCAAAATTTTTAATTCCGTCAAAAATTTCCGCCTTTTTACCGACGGAAAGAAAATTTCCGTCGCTAAATTCATTTACCGACAGAATTTACCAACGGAATTTTCCATAGGTAAATTCAAAATTTTTAATTCCGCCAAAAATTTCCGCCATTTTTAGCAACGGAACGTATACCGTCGCTAAATTCCGTCCCTAATTTTGCCACGTCAAATTTCCTCTAAATTTAGCGACGAGTATAATTACCGTCGCTAAATTACACAATTTTAGCGACAGAAATATGCTTTCCGTCGCTAATTTCCGTTGCAAATTTTGCTAGGACAAATTCCCTCCAAATTTAGCGACGAATATTGGTACCGTCGCTAAATCACTCAATTTTAGCGACGGAACGCATATTTCCGTCGCTAATTGCCGACGGAAATCTTTCCGTTGCTAATTTTGGTCACTATTCTACATTTTTCTTGTAGTGAACAATTGGGAACTTAAACCCTTACCTCTAGGAAAAGTAGTAATTGACTGGCAGGGTCCACAGACTGAAGTTCAATGCAAATGGAAGTCTCCAAAGGTGCAAAAGCCATGTAGTAGCCAAAGGCTTTACTTAGCAAGAGGGCTTATATTATACAGACACATTCTCTCCTGTGGTAAAAAAGACAACAATCAGAGTTTTATTGGCATTAGTAGCACAAAAAGACTGGTTATTGCATCATTTGGACCTAAATAGCGCATCTCTACACGGTGACTTACTTGAAGAGATGTACATGAAGGCTCCTCCAGGCTTAGCTCTTCCACGTGCAGATCTTGTTTGCCACCTCCAAAAAAGCATCTATGGTCTGAAACAAGCAGGTCGCCAATGACACTCCAAATTAACATCTGCTCTCCTTTCTACAGGCTTTGCTTAGTCATAATAAGATCACTCTATGTTCAAAAAGACAGAAGGTACACACTTCATCATCTTACTTGTTTATGTTGACGATGTGCTGCTGGCCAGTAATAATTTGTAGCTCATACAAACCACCAAGAAATTCCTTGACGATACCTTCAAGATCAAAGATCTTGGCCCTACAAAATATTTTTTAGGACTTGAATTAGCAAGATCCTCTACTGGTATAAATCTGAGTCAACACAAATATACAATTGATTTGCTTCAAGATATCGGATTTCTGCTCTCAAAACCAACCACAACTCCCATGGCTTCAGATCTTCGATTATCCTCATATGGAGACTACATCGCTGACCTGTCTTCCTTTCGCTACTTGATTGGAAAACTCCTTTACCTGACCACCACAAGACTTGATATTTCCTTTGCTGTCCAACAACTTTCACAATTTATGACTGCACTAACAAATACTCACCTTTAGGCAGCACATCGCATCCTTCGATATTTGAAGCAATCTCTAGGTCAAGGGCTTTTTTTCCGACGGGACTCATCACTCAAGCTCTGTACTTTCTCTGATTTTGACTGGGGAACTTGTCCCAACTCACGGAAATCTGTCACTGGATACTACGTTTTTCTCGGTTCTTTCTTAATCTCATGGAAATCGAAGAAACAACCGACGGTCTCTAAAAGTTCTTTTGAAGCAGAATATAGGGCTCTCGCCACCATAACTTGCGAACTCCAATGACTGTCCTATCTCTTTCAAGACATCGGGCTCAACCATCTCCAATCAACGTACCTCTACTGCGACAACCTTTCGGCCATACACATCGCAGAAAATCCAATCTTTCATGAATGAACAAAGCACATCGAGATCGATTCCCATGTTGCTCGTGAAAAGCTCCAGAAAAGCATCATCTACCTTCTTCTCGTCTCCAGCAATGTACAACTAATAGACATCTTCACCAAGGCTCCCCCAAAGTCTTCCTTTCACAATCTATTATTCAAGCTCAACGTCGACAACATCTACCGCCCAACTTCCGGCGGCATGTCAACCAACCTCGAGCTTGCGGTGGCGTGTGAAAAGAACTGAAGAGTGAACCAAAACCTAGAGAGGAAAATACAATGGGTCAAAGGGATTTATTCAATTTTTGGGCTTGAACTAGTGGTTCTGGATTAATAGTCCAGTCCACTTCAGCAGTCCAATTATTATCTTTATTACGTCTTTTTGTCAGTAAGTGTGGAAACTGAAAGTAGATATTGAAAAGACGAGCAAATTCGCTGCAGACATACCATTACCATCCCATACAAAGGGGAACTGTAGAAAGGCAAAGGACTTAAGACTAGAACTAGTGAAAAAGGAACAACTTGAACCAACGAGCTGAGTACTTGAGGTATCTCTTCAAATTGTTCTTGAAATCAACGTATATCATACCGAACCGAACTGTTTATATCCAGCATCCCATTCAAAGTCGTCCATGAACAACCATGCGTAGTATCCCTTTACATTTGCTCCCTCCCTGCATTCATACCCCATCAATCAAATTTGAAAATCCCGTTTCTATCTATGTACTTATGTATACCCTTAATTATCCCACTCACTTTATTGCTTTCAGAAGATAGGTTAAGTGGGAGTGATAGTACCTTATCCTCAATCCATCTTTCAGGGCTTCTTTTATTGGCAATGAAGCTTTATTTGCATCCACGAGACCTGTTGCTCAATTATCAAAAACAACTCTACTCACAGTCACAGATGAAGTCAGTTAGTTCTTACCATTCTCGGTGATGTAAATTGGTGGATTCTTATATTTACCCTTGACATGCATCATCAGATAGTAAATTCCCTTTGGATAAATGAATAGCCAATTCAAAGCTGTCTGTGCACATAAATGAAAATGATGTCTATGTCTTTATATGTAATAAGCAAAAAGGAATAAAGGAAAGAGATGGGTGAACTGATTATGAAAGCAGCAGATCAGAAGACTTTAAGTACCGGCGTTCCAATAGGTACTCCAGCCTTGGTGTCATCAGCTATATTTCCAGCGCTGTGATCCCAAATCTTTTCTGCGATTGCATCATGAACTTATATTTCTTAATTTGATAATGCATGGCTTAGGATTGTAAATATCTGAAAATAAAGCATCATGCGTGAGGATGACCTCTGGATGCTCCTTAGTGAAAGTGTCCCAAATACTTGGTCCCTTCCCATCTATACACGCAGCTCCTTCAGACTGCACGCAAATAAGGATAGTTGATGAAGATTAAGAAAATGTTAAAGGACGGACGACATGTTGGAAAGATGGAGAGAGGTGGCAGTGCATGTATACTATAACTAACTACTGGGACCATCTTACCTGGTAAGCAGCAGAACCAGCTCCAAACATGAAACCCGAAGGAAAGGAAGTTCGATTAAAAGGCAATGTGATGTTTGCACCATGGCTACTGCTGCAGCAGCTTATAACTAAGACAGGAGCAGCAATGACCAACACATTGTACAAGGCCAAGGCCAAGCCATCGCCTGGAACTGGACGTCCAAATATCACTCTCAATCCCATTTCTTTCCGACTTTGTGTTGTAGCCCAATTCCACAGCCTCCACACACACACACACATATATATGTTGAGACTTGAGAGAGGCATTATTGACCTGAAGTAAATATTCAATAATTGTTGAAGTACTGGTCCACACCCACGCTTTTCTTTCTTTACTAAACTTAACCAAGATCATATATATGGTAACCAAGAGACAAATAAATAAGTCTCTCCTGTTCTGGAATGGTATAATCATGTGATTGATGCTTGTCGTACAGGAAGTATGCAAATGGGTTATGGGGATGAATCAAAAGTTACACTTCAGCCCAAACGTAATCACTCGCAGATCCAATCTAAACTTAAAACAGACTTGTGGCCTTAGTTCCTATAACAGAGCGGACATAAAATTACAACAACACCAATTACCAGAGTCTTTTTTCTTTTTTCAAAAAATTTTCCAACCGATCCAATTCTTCTCCTCCACCTTCCACTCTGTCCGAGCTCTCCCAGTCCTTGCGGTGGTGGTGGTGCGGCGAAAACACACACACTTATACGCAGACAGAGAGAGAGAGAATTTTTGTCGATAAAGACCATAGCTTTCTTGTGTTTTCTTTCTCAAACAGGAGACCGCAACTCGAGGAATCCTCCACTGTGACGGGGGTTTTCGTTTGAATTTCTGCAACATAGCCAAGCTGGCTATGGACTTGGAACCCTTTGATAGCAGTGGTGAGTTTTACTCTCTCATATCATTTTTTTTTCCCCCACAATTCACATAAGACTTGAATTTTTTGGGGTTTCTGTTCTTCTTTAAGTTTTGCAGTTCTCCGAAAATCTTGGTTATCCTCCGTTAGCTAGGGTTTAAAAAGCTGGTAGCATAGAAGTTCCAAAGTTATGTTTGGCTTTTACCTTTAGTAACAATCATTGGACAGATAATCATTAATCCATGTAGTTTTCTTTATTTATTAAGGTTTAGATTTTTAGTGGATGAGAGTGAAGTCTGTAACTTTATCCTTGAAGCTTTGTGGGCAAGCTTTTAGTTCGTAAATGGCTTAGTATTACCTTCAACTGTGCTCGTTCATTTGTGAGAGCTGTTACAGAATGTTGTCTGTTGGTTATGGATGCTGGCTTTTCTTGTCCCTAAATAATGTAGACTTCTGGAATTCTTGACCTCTTTGAGTTCTGCAGTTACTTTCTTTACAATAGGAATTACGTGAGAACAATTTCTCCCTGTATTTATTATTCCTTTCTAGTTTCTATCCCTTTTAAGTGCTTTCACCGTTTTACTTCCTTGCTAGCACAATTCTATCTACATTTTATCGCCCGGGATATTATCAGTTATCTAAAGTTGGTGCGAGGTTACTGGTCTTTCTTTGCATGAATCATGTCTCAGAAGTTTGGATTTGGTAACTTTTTCAAGGTTTTTCTAGTTATTAGTGGTAAGATTGATATTGTAGGCCTCTTGAAAGATTTATCTGTTATCACTATATGGTCAACCCTCAGAATATGATCTCAATCTTCATGTATAAGAGGTTTTGCCTTCACCTGCTTTCATGCCATCAGCAGTCCTTTCTACTCGTCCATAAGGAACTGCCCATTATATATGTAATGTCATAGTTTCTCATATAAAAAACTTCAACGATCTTCTTTATCACTCTGATCTAGGAACTGATGATGACCTTCCCCCGTCACATCAAAATAGAGTCAGAGGTAGTCATGTTGCAGGGAATGGAAGACAAATGCCCAGTTCTGTCCCGTACCCTAGAATGTATGGTGAAAACGACATGGAGACCCAAATCCACCAACTTGAGCAAGATGCTTACAGTTCAGTTCTAAGAGCCTTTAAAGCTCAAGCTGATGCCATTACTTGGGTATTGCTTTGTCTTATTTCTCTTATGAATCTACTGATCTCCAGTTCTCCTGTCCAATTTCAAATGACATCTACATGAAATGTATTTTCTTCAGGAGAAGGAAAGTTTGATAACAGAACTAAGAAAGGAGTTAAGGTTATCAAATGAGGAACACAGGGAGCTTCTTGGTCGGGTTAATTCTGACGATGTAATACGTAAAATAAGGTTTGACAACAAGCTAAACAAGATTTATTTTCTGAAGAAGTGTTCCGCCTGCTTTTATGATATTAACAAGTGTTGGCTATGTTGGTCTTTTATACTGTAATGGGGTGTGGCAATAGGAAGTGGAGACAGGCAACTGGGCTTCAATCTGGCATGCTTCATACTGGTCAATCTGTTCATGATCCAGCACCCAGTCCTACTGTATCTGCTTCTCGAAAGAAACAGAAGATAAGTTCGTCAACTCCTTCTCAGTCCTTTGGCGGTCCATCTCCATCATTCCACCCTCAAGCGGTTTCTGCATCACACCAGCCATCTTTATCAGCTGCTACTGTTAAACGTGGACTTATTACAGGATCTAAGGGCAAGAAGCAAAAACCTGTGAGTTGAACAAAACATGATATTATACTGGAGCCTTGAACTGAAAAGCTACTTGTAAGCTACTTCCTTAATTCACTTTCCCTTCTTTGACATGTTTCCCAGGGTTTACCAGGGGCTTCATCAATGAAGTCTGTTCCTTACCCATTATCAGGTCCTTCTGGAAGGGGTCAAATTGCTAATAGGTTATGTTCAGGCCCCGGTTTTGAAGCAGCTGCATCCAATACATTGGTTGGAAAGAGAGTCAGGACCAGGTGGCCTGATGACAATAACTTCTACGAAGCTGTCATAACTGACTATAATCCAGTTGAGGTATTATCAAACTTGTTTATGACTACGTTATCCTAAAGCAGTCACATAGCTGACATGTTAGCTGTTATCAGGGACAGCATGCTCTAGTGTATGATATGGGAACACCTCATGAGACTTGGGAATGGGTTAATCTCTCGGAGGTATATTTCTTGCTTTTCTTTCCATGCTTATGGTGCAACTTTGTCCTTGTAAAACTGAATACCTACATGCTTTCACAGATTATGACGCAGAGAAAATAGCAATTAAAAAACTTGAGTTATCGAGGAATTTTTATGAAGTTGTGATGTGCAGTCACTTGTTAGAGCATCTTGAAAACATCGTTTAAACAAACTTAATTACAATTTTAAATTCCAAAATATACTCTGTTGTTTCTTTGTCTAAGGCTTGATTGGATGGACCAGTGTTGAGAATCATTTTTTGCACAGTAGCAAAACTAGCTTTGGAATCGCAAAATATGGGGCACTTAGCATTTGGCATGATGAAGTAGCTTTATGACATATTACGGAATCGTTGCATCTTTCATAAAATTAAATTGCTAGAAGACTACCGTTTTTGTCTGGTCTGTACTATATCTTGTCTAAGTATCAAGATATCAGTTATCCAATAGCAAACTTGTTTAAGTTGAGGGGTTTTTTATTAGAATGGATGGAAAGAAATATAGTGTCTTATGGACTCTTTTCAATGCTTTTGACATAAAGGTAACATGTTTCTTAATGGTTGCAAATGCCAGCGTGAATGTATAGCAAATAACTGTTCCTCAAATGGATATGGAATACTGTCCTCAGTAAAGAGTTAATATGTTCGCTTGATGTCTTTGTATTGCAGATTTCCCGTGAGGATATACAATGGGAAGGTGAGGAACCTATAACCTCACATCGAGGGGGCTATGGTGGATCAGGCCACAAGATTAACAGATCTACAGGTCAGGAAATTGTGCCAGGTGTAGGGAGAGGTAGAGGTGTCCCAAAGGGTCAATCAAGAAAAGATTTGTTCCCAACACAGAATGGGATTGGAAGGAAGATGCCAGATGATATACAGATCCTCCACACAGATACACTAATCAAGGAGGTAAGGAAAGGAGCTTGATTAAAAAGAAGAATCATTAGGATCAGATCCAAATGTGTTACTGATTGGTATATATGTTCAGGTTGAAAGAGTGTTTGGTGCTAGTCATCCTGATTTGCTCGAGGTTGATAAGGCGAAGAAGATGCTGAAGGTTAGATGAATAAGATGCCTTCTTTTTGCTCAATCTGATTTATTATGATCTTTTAATTTTACCGTCTTCTTTTAACAATTGAAATAATTCTCTATGTAGGAACATGAACAAGCACTTATTGATGCAATTGCAAAGATTGCCGATATTTCTGATGGTGAAAGCGGTACTTTATCTGTGTTTATATATTATGAAAATTATCTGCAACTATAAAATTGGCTAGTACTTCTCCAGCTAAATCATAATAAAATTGAACCTTCTACGTTGGATGACTAAATACTTCCCAGTTCTGAATGAACTGAAAGTGATTTTGAAATCATAAAAATCTGATATGATTACTTTTGTTTGTTTGAAGCTAATATAGCGATATATGTCATGTCTTTAAGCTTGGAACTAATCTAGACAGTCTTAATGATTCTGTGAGAAAAAAGTCTCTGGTTTTGGTCTTGAGCCTATAGGTTACCGAGTAGCATGTTAATTGACATATGTTTCTCCCACTCTGTATACAAATATTTCAATTACAATGTACTATAATAATCCATCATTTAACTAGGATTTGCGATGTAATAGTCAATCCGTGAATCATCAGGCTTTTTTGACGGTCAGTGTTGGATTTTCGGTTCAAAACAGATGAGGGTGCCCACCACTATGGACTGGCAATGGATAGAGACTGATGGAATTGAGTAAGCATACGGATGCATTTTGCTTTGCTATAATAGTGGGTAAGAGTCAGTTGGTGAAGAAGAAGAAGAGGAGGAGAAGGATAGGAATAGATATCTGCAATACTTGAGAAAAACCTCATGTCTATCCTTTGTTCGTCTGTTCTTTTGTCTCTTCCCTATTAATTGATATCACTGAGATTGATATCATCTCTTTTTGTATGGGTTGTTGAGGGCAGGCGTAGTAAGAATGAAGTTGTTGAAGGCAGGCAATTCCTTATTAGGGTAAGACTTGAAAGTTCTATACAATGTAACATTATTTGATAGCTAATATTCTGGGGTTTAGTGTAATTGGTAAGAAAATATTTTGTTATATATTAGCCATAGATTTTTTGTATTGCAAATTCTGTGTCTGGCACAAATAGATTGAGACTATTAATAAGAACAGGAACAGAGAGATACTTGAATGATGTTTGATGAGTTCCTGTTTATGGAGATTTTCTAGTTCCATCAAATCCTCACTCCTACTAGTCTCTGGCGATGAACTTCCTACCAAATTGTAATGACCATCAAGAAATAAGATGGTACAAAATGCAAGGATGAACTACGTTTGTTCGAAAAGATTCTGCCTTTACTAATAAATAGTCAGGTTTGACCAGAATAATACAGACGCCAAGCCAACTCAAGGCATAACAGGCGCATTTATGAACTAAAGAGTATGTTAACCCCAGAACCAGAGGAGAAGACATGTCATTTTGCCTCAATTGTAAAAAGAATCAAATAGATGTTAATACAATAACGTTTGCTCACTTACAAAGAATTCAGACACTAGAACTACATTGTAATAATAATATACAGCAGCAACAGTCGTACCCTCATCTATTGGACCGCTTTCTCGGCTTCTTTCCTCCATCCGCAGGCTCCTTTCCGCCGCTACTTTCTCTTCCACGCTTTGCTGAGACCACCCTGCCGCTGCTGCCCTCTGCTGCCACCTTCTTTAGTGGCCTCCCAGTATTTCTCCTCACTGAGCTACTATTTTCCTCCTTCGCTTGCTGCTTATCACTGTTTTTTCTCAACCCACTTTCCTTTCCTTTCAGTCCCTTTTTGTGCACTTCATCAACGCCAACACCACCTCCGGCTCTATTCTTCTTCGTATTCCGCTTCTTTAAAGTCTCCACGGGAGAATTTTTCTTTATCCTTTTCAAGAAATCAGCTGCGCTTCGTTTCTTATCCAAACTTGATGTCTCAGTTTTCTTCCTAGAAGCTTCAGGTTTATCAGCTGTACCGACTTTGGTAGCAGGGGTTGTATGTGACCCCTTGGGTGGAGTAGCAGGAGGTCTAGAGAAGGTCTTTTTGCTTCTCCTAGAGCTTCTGGCACCAGTCACAGGTTTGTCTTTTGGCTTGGCTTTGAGAGAGCTCTGTTGAAGGGCAGGAGGCCTTAGGTCAGAGGAAGGTTTTTGATCCGTGAGTTGTTGGTTTTGGGTTGAGCTAGAATCGGAAGGCTTAGCTGACACCGAACTTCGTTTGCGAGAGAAAAGGATAGGATTAGGAACTGAAGACTTATTTTTAGGTAGCAAGGAATCTGAAGCTTCCAGTTCAGAT
>JANSVB020000197.1:41820-56737 GCA_025504935.2 Erythroxylum haughtii
AAGTGCATATGCAGATGCAAACTGATCCCGACCTGGAACTCTAACTCAGTTACATTCACTAACTCCAATTTGCCTATCTAGAGATCTTTATTAAATCTGGAAAATCACATTGCAATTTTTATGAGCTTTGCAAACTCAGTAGAGTAATCATCCTCGATGGTTCACTCAAGTAGAAAATACAATCATCATAAAATCACACAGTTCATATAGTCAATCATTTCATTATAACTTTGCAAATCATTCAATGAATTCCGATTATATGTGAATTCTATATGTATGAGACTCACATTCGTTTTTATTGTTGTGACCGAATGCTTATCACATACATATACAGATACTGGCCTATTGGGCTAAGTCAGAACAAAATCATGAAACATAGCTCTACATGCAGAAATAGTAATCATGAAGTAAAACTCTACGTGTAAGGGCTTTCATACTGGCTAATCCGATCACAACGCCTTTATATTGCATGCATTGAAATGATATGCATGTCACAATAGTCATCATTCAATCACTTTCACTTACATGTATCATCATAGTATAACTGTCTCAATATCAGTAGTCATCGGACTGGGTATGACATTCAACTTTTCTGTTGAGAATCATAATATTCAATTAGGCGGTACCATTCATATACAAGTAGCACTTCCAATATTGTTTGCATGCATCAAACACCTCGAACATATATTTTTTGGAATTCAGTACACAATCAGTCAATACAGTACAGTAATATATCAATATAGTCAAGTAATATATAGAACAAAACAAATAAATTGAGACCATCTTAGGTTACTCGTAGTTGCTCCTTTAAGCCTATTGCCTTGACGTTCTGACAATATCTTGAAGCAGTTACTTTAGTCGCTTGTCTATATGCAATTGAAAATAATTTCATATTACTAGAGCGCTTATGTACAGAATAAACACACTTATCAATGTTTCATGTATCATGCATGTTCAATGACAAATTCTCTGGTATATTTATGTATTACAATGATGTACATATCAATTATACTCCAATTATATCAAAATTCAATCACTCATTCTCCATTTCAACTGTTTCTAAAAACATCTTATTCTGGTCAATTGTATATGATCAATAAGATCCAAAAATGAAGGATTTAAGTAACACTTCCTTCTAAAAAATTGTTCCTTTGTATCTTAGGCCTCTCAGGACAATAAGATCATTTAATTTGGTTCAATATAATGAAAGTTACACTTTAAATACTTCAGTCCATTCTTAAACTATAACAGAACCCTTAATTCAACTTCAGAATAGATCTTAGAACTCTTCAATCCAGAATTACAATTTGATCTCCTCACAATTGTAGCTTTATGTCTTTAGTTTCATTTTAATCAAGAATAAACTCATTTAGAACTCTACAGATCAAGATATAATCAAAATTTCAAAGTATGTTTAGTAACATATTCTAGTTCATACTATTCCAACAGATTCCCTCATTCTCATTCAATCAATTATTTTCAAATCAATTAAGAAGGCTACCAATTTCTTTTTAGAGTTAGAACAATGTGTTATGAATCTATTGGTTTAAGAATCAAGTCATTTGAACATCAGGTGAAGGAGATATAACAAAAATACCAAAGGATGTTTAGAAACAAACTGTTTGGAACAAGTTGGAAGTCGCGATCGTGCAGTTTCACTAGCAGGTCGCAATTATGCAAAAGCACGATCGTGACTTGTGATTTTCTTCAGCGATTGTGACTTGCGACCTACTTCCTACACCAAACAGCTTCCCCCTTTTCTTCCATTTATTACAGATTTTTCATTTTTTAAACTTTCCAACTAATACATCTATGCATGAAGCATCATTTCAATGTCCAGTATAACTCAAAACAAGTCATATGCAAGCTAACTGAAACCTCACACAAGCTTTCTCTCACTATTATGTTTATCCTTTCTCTCTCTACTGTGTTTTTATCTTTTCAACAATTCGTAACCTCACAACACTCAGTAAACTCAGATTTCATTCCAGATACGCTTAACAAATTCAGTTCCTCATCTAAGTCGTTCGGTGTATTTATTCACCGAAACTATATTGCTTAAACTTCACACGCATGTACATACGTATTAACACCATAAAACATCATCAAAGTTACTTACGTGATTCACTGCCAACGGAGAGCATAGATTACTACAACTTGATGCTCGGTTTTTGGTAAAATCAGAAGTAGATTTGATAAAACAATATTGCTCTCGGTGAATAACAACAAAAGATAGCTTAGTTGCAGAAAAACAATGTCTAAAACACGTGTCTATGTATCCTCTTGCATGGTTTAACATTTGTCACTATTTTATACTGCCACATGTCACACATGCACATATGCTATTTGTCATCAATTAAATTAGTCCACGTTTCACACAACCAAAAATTCCAAAATAATACTAACAGTCTTTAAATAATTTTTTTTACCAATAAGTCATAATTAACATTTTAAATCACATTATTCAGTCAATTATACCCAAAAAATGTCAATGAATAGATGAACAATTATTTTAAATATGTCAATAATAAATATTCACATGTGTGTGAATATAAAATGATACATGAGCATGCAGTGCACTTCTAATTTCTCACAGTATACTTAGTTCATAATTATGGGGTCTAGCCCCGAGCATGGGATGTTACAATTCTCTCATCCTTAAGAAATTTTGCCCTCGAAATTCTTACCTGATTGGTGATACAGGTGGGGATATTGCTTTTTCATATGCTCTTTAGTTTTTCACGTTACTTCATCACTCGAATAATTTATTCTATTTGACTATAGTCAATGGAATCATTCGATTTTCTAGTCGCTTATTCAAATATCATACTATCTTAACTATTTCCTCAATGAGGTCATACTATCTCATGCTAATTTCGGTTTCTTCTTTCCTCGAATGATTTTTTCAATTCATTCAATTTCCACTGTTTTCATACTGGCTTATTATAATATTTCTTCAATCTTAACTCTCTAAATTGATATCACATTCACCAAATGAAACTTGTATCTCCTGAACATATTACAGAGAATAAAGTGCGAACTTAAGTTCTCCTCGCAGTAACAATAGTGTTATTTGAAATTCTAGAATCCAATCACCTAGTTGGATACCTTACATCGACAAGTTACATGTACTCTCAACCTATTGTACTTGAGTCTCCGTTAGTAATGGAACTCTAATATTCGCTCCTGATTCATTATATTTTCATTTCTGATTTATTTCTTCATTGATCAATCTTAAAGTAAACCATTTGGTCTACTGAACTGAATTCAGTAAAATTCTTCTTCAAAATAAGATTTCTTGTTACCACATCTATACTATTCATGTAATCTTTATCAGTCAACTGTTTTCATCCTTGTTTATCAGTGATTCTTAATACCTCAAGAAGCTCAATTTCTGTACCATCAAGATCATTTCATCTTATTTGGAGAACCGAAACCTCACACAAGCTTTCTCTCACTACTGTGTTCATCATTTCTCTCTCTATACTATGTTTTTTATCTTTTCAGCAGCTCACAACTTGACAACACTAAGCAAACTCAGATTTCATTCCATATACACTTAACAATTTTAGTTCCTCATCTACGTCATTCAGTGTATTTATTCACCGAAACTATACTGCTTAAACTTCATATGCATGTATATGTGTATTAACATCGTAAAACATTATCAGAGTTACTTACGTAATTCACTGCCAATGAAGAGAATAGATCGCTACAACTTGATGCTTGGTGTTTGGTAAAACCAGAAGTAGATTTGATAACAATATTACTCTCGGTGAATAACAACGAGAAAGAGCTTAGCTACAGGAAAATAATGTCTAAAACATGTGTCTACGTATCCTCTGGCATAGTTTAACATTTGTCACTATTTTATACTACTATTTGTCACACATGCACATAGGCTATTTGTCATCAATTAAATTAGTCAACGTTTCACACTACCAAAAATTTTGAAATAATAATAACAGTCTCCAAATAAAATTTTTTCACCAATAAGTCACAATTCACATTTTAAATCACATTATTCTGTCAATTATACCTAAAAATGTCAATGAATACATGAACAATTATTTTAAATATGTCAATAATAAATATTCATATGTGTGTGAATATATAATGATACATGAGCATGCAGTGCACTTCTAATTTCTCATAGTACGTTTAGTTCATAATTCTAGGGTCTAGCCCCGAGCATTGGATGTTATAGGTACGGGAAAGAATATCATGTAAGTATTTTATCTGAGAGAGGTGCAAGCCATTGGAGGTGTGGGTAATTTGAATGCCTAGAAAGTAATTGGGGGAATGCAAAAGTTTAAAAGAAAATTTGGATGAAAGAAAATGAAAGAGTTGTTGAATAGCGGAGTTGTGATTACCCTTGACGATTATATCGTCGACATATATAAGAAAAAGAGAAGTGTAGAACCATTCTTGTAAAAGAATAGTGAGGAATTAGACTGAGATTGCTAAAACCCCTAGTGAAGGAGAGTTGTTGTGAGATGTTGAAACCAAGCTCGTGAAGCTTGGCGAATACCATAGATGGCATGATGAAGATGATAGACGAAGTAAGGATGTTATGGATCAACAAAACCATCATGTTGGGCCATATAAACTGTCTCATAGAGGTTCCCACGTAAAAATGCATTGGAGACATCCATTTGGTATATAGGCCAATTGTGGGTCACAACTAGAGTAAGGATTATACGAATTGTACTAGGCTTAATAACATGGCTATAGGTTTAAGTAAAATTGATACCAGGTGTTTGGGTAAATCCTTTTATGACTAAACGGGCTTTATAACGAGCTATGGTGCCATCAACATGATATTTAATCCGAAAAACCCATTTGGAGCCAATGATTTTTTTGTTGGGATAAGGAGAAATTAAGGTCCAAGTGGAATTTTGATGAAGGGCTTGAAACTCTTCAATCATTGCCTATTTCCGGTAAGAGTTGGCAAGGGCTTCATCAATTGTTTTGGGTTCAGAAGTAGGTGGATTGAGCTGAGCGAAGTAAAGTTTGGGCTTATGGATGTCAAATTTGACTCTAGTTTGCATTGGGTGGGTATTACTGGGTGGCGAGCTAAGGATAAAAGGAGGAAGGGGCCTATCGGAGCATGGCTGAGCTATAAGTGGAGCTCCTGACTTGTCGTGTGAAAGCAAAAACGAGGGGGAAGAGTCTGCCACAAAGTTCTCTAGTATGACCGCTTGAGGAGTGAAAGTTAAAGATGAAGATAGATGAACAAGAGGATAAGGTAAAGGAGATGAACCAACAGAGAATCTAGGGGGAGAGGAAAGGAAAGAGGAAGTGTATGGAAACTCATATTCATCAAGCCGAGCATAGGAAGTGATATAAACATAACTAATAGAGAAAAGGCATCGGTATCCTTTATGATGGGAACTATAGTCGAGAAACAGGCATTTAGTGGTATGAAAAAAAAACTTATTTTTATTATAGGGACGGAGAAAAGGATAATATGAGCAACCAAAAACCCAAAGAAAGGAGTAATCAGGATGATGATAAAATAATAACTAATAAGAGAAGAATTATTGAGAATCATGGTAGGCATGCGATTAATAAGATAGACAATTGTATCAAAGGCATACCATTAAAAAGATAATAGAAGAGAGGCTTGTGCAAGGAGGATGAGGCCCATTTTAGTAAGATGTCGATGTTTGTGTTCAATTTGACCATTTTGGTGAATGTAAGGAGATGGTAATTGATATCAAATGCAAATAGAGGTAAGATATTTAATGAATGGGTGATATTCACCCACCAATCAAATTGAGCTATTTTAATAATAGTTTTAAAATGTCGTTCAACTTGAGTCTTAAAGATAGAAAATATAGAAATAACCTAAGACTTGTAATGTAAGGGAAAAATTCAAAGGAAGTGAGAGTAGTCATCGAAAATAGAGATATAATATTAGTAGCCTTCAGGTGTAGGCATTGAGGAGGGTCCCCATAGATTAGTATGAAGAAGTAAAGGGAGCAGATGCATTGTGAGTAGACAAAGATGTAGGTAGCATATGCATTTTACTATATTGACATGCAGAATAGAAAGTGTAATTATCATTAACAAAAATCATATTACAAATTTCAGATAATGTTTGCTTAATGGCAATGGTTGAATGTCCAAGTCGATGGTGTCACAAAGATGAGGAAGGAGAAGTGGAGAGAACATGAAGAGAAGCCGGCGAGGATTGAGAAAGAGATAGTTAATATAAGCCATTTTTGAAGGAACCCTGTTGAAGAACTTTCCTTGTTATCTTGTCCTTCACAAAGTAAGCATTCAATAATACAGTGAATATCTCGTGTAAGCTATGAAACAGAGATAAGATTAGTATTCAAACTTCTTTTAATTTTTAGGCTTTGATGTGAGATTGAACAGTTTGAATTCGAATATATCAAATATAAACAATATTATTATAAATAAGACGATGTTATTTTTTAAATTTAAATAAAAAATAGTCAGACTTAAAGATCCTAGCTGCAAGCCCCAAGCTTACGAATATTTTTCTTACACGGGCTAACGAATCTAAAATGGTATAGAGCAAAGTAGAGTTCAAATTTGGGCTTATGTGCCCAATTCATGATTATTATTGGGGTCTTTTTTGTTTATTATTACAGTTAACACTATAAAATGCCACTAGGGTTTTTAGTGAGTAGTGTCATTCGCTTGCTTCCACGTAGCCGTCGGGTTTTCGTGTTCCGAAGAGGAAGAAGAAGAAAAAAGAAGTTACAATGAAGACGATTCTTTCCTCTGAGACGATGGACATTCTCAACAGCGTAAAGATCAAAGTGAACGCCAAAATTATAGAGGTTGAGGGTCCTAGAGGTAAGCTGGTACGAGATTTCAAGCATCTGAACCTCGACTTTCATCTAATGAAGGACGAGGAAACTGGAAAACGAAAGCTAAATATTGAAGCCTGGTTCGATTCCCGGAAGACAAGCGTTGCGATTCGTACAGCACTTTGTTTATGCTCATTTCCCCATCAATGCGTCCATCACCAACTCTTAACACATCCATCGAGATCCGTAACTTTCTTGGTGAAAAGAAGGTGAGGAAAGTGGATATGCTTGAAGGGGTTATTGTGATTCGATCTGAAAAGGTTAAGGATGAGTTGGTATTGGATGGTAATGACATTGAGCTTGTTTCTCGATCTGCTGCTCTAATCAATCAGGTATTATCTCTGTTATTATCACGCCAACCAATGCTCCAATGATTCATTACTTGATTGCTTTTTACTGATCTTGCAATCTCCGTTTATTTTGGACAGAAATGCCATGTGAAGAACAAGGATATCAGGAAGTTCCTTGATGGTATCTATGTTAGTGAGAAGGGAACCATTGTTGAAGAGAATTGATTGGTGAAGTTGTAGAGAAGTTTTTTTCTGTTATAAGATTTTGTTCAAGTGATAGTGACATTCAGTTTCTTGTTGTTGCCTGAGTTCATGCAGAGAACCTTATTAAATCGCAATGAAGTTTCAATCTTTTAGTAGTATCTTATGTGGTTTGAGCTTGTTTTGTGGGAACATGCTTAGATCTTGTTTTGTTGTATCAAAATTGGGATTGGACAAGAATCTTTAGCTTCGTTTATTGCTCACAGTTGCAAGAAGAAGAAGAGAACTAATTCCAATCATATTAATTAGAAAACGTTAATATCATGTAGAAAATATATTCGAGTCAAAGGGAGGCCTTCCATAGAGTAGGAGGAGGGGATGCCAATTCCTGAAAATATTTCCTTGTGTGACAGCATTGGGCTGGGGGCCTGAATCAAGTGACCTGAACTTGAGTTTGTGGTCCGGATCAGATTTTAATTTTTTTTTTATTATTTTAATAAAATGATATTATTTAATTGAAAAATAAATTAGGATCGATGAGTTTGGCACCTCGGCTTTAAACTCTTAAAAATATAAAAAAATGTGAATCCATTTGGGTAGGATGAGTTAAATTGTTATTTGAAGAAAATGAAAAATTAAGATAAAAACTGATAATAACCAAGTGGATAACAGCAAATGAAAGAGGTTTTAGGTGAGGGTTTAAAGTCTTCCTCTCCTTCTTTAGAATAAGAAAAGAGATCACATATTTATCTTTGCATATTGTAAGCTTCGGCGATCGGAGTTTTCCCATACGAAATCATAATCAAAATCAGTACTTATGTGGGGAGGGGTTATGAGAGCATCCCTGCGCCGCCAGTGGGCTTCTGCAACGGCGCCGACCGCAGCGGTTCGCTCAGCTACTGTTTTCCACGACCACTGTTCTCCTCGACGTCATCTTCAATTGCATCATCCTCCTCCTCTTTTATCCGCTCCATTCTCTGTCACTCCCGTCCGCCTCCTTCGCACTGGTCGCGATGCTTCCAATAGGTAAAGAAAACTCTCAAGACCCACATTTCCTTTTTGTTTGGAAAGAAGAAGAAAGCTAAAACTACAGTGTTTTAAATGATTTTGAAGTTACGAGATTACTCCTCCGGTGAACTGGGGGATTAGAATAGTGCCGGAGAAGAAAGCATTTGTGATAGAGAGATTTGGGAAATACGTGAAAACACTTCCCTCAGGAATTCATTTCTTGATCCCTTTTGTGGATCGAATTGCATATGTGCATTCCTTGAAGGAAGAGGCTATTCCCATTCCCGACCAGTCTGCTATTACTAAGGACAATGTCAGCATTCTTATTGATGGTGTTCTTTATGTTAAGGTCTTTCCTTTCCTTTCTTTGATTTGCTTTTCCTTTTAACCTCTTCTTCTTCTTTTTCTCAGACATATTATGTTATTATTAATCTCAGATTGTTGACCCTAAACTCGCCTCTTACGGTGTCGAGAATCCCATCTACGCTGTTATTCAACTTGCCCAGACTACTATGCGTAGTGAACTTGGTAAAATTACTCTTGACAAGACCTTTGAGGAACGAGACACTCTAAACGAAAAGATTGTGGTACGTTTCTTTGCATCGTTTCAGCTATTGACTGTCAGTTTATATCATATGTACTGATTCTGTTTTGGGTTCACCTGCACCACCCTTCACTTGCTTCCTAATTAGCTTTTGCCAATCCTTGATTTTCTAGACACAGTATTCCTTTGTTTGTTTTATTTTGTTAGCTTAACTCCATGCACTTTGGCATTTTAAACTTATTAATGTATAGCCCAACCATATTGGAAATGCACTTACTGTGAACATTCCCATTATACTACAGGAGGCCATCAACGTCGCAGCAAAGGACTGGGGTCTCCAATGCCTCCGCTATGAAATACGTGAGCAGCAATCTTTTTCCTACATTGTCCACTGTGATTTTCTAGATAAATAATCGGCTTTCTTTTTTAATCAGGGGATATATCTCCACCACGTGGAGTGCGGGCAGCTATGGAGATGCAGGCAGAAGCAGAGCGTAAGAAGAGAGCTCAAGTTCTCGAGTCTGAAGGTAATAAAGTTTGTTTGATTTGCTCGATTCTATTTTGATGGAAAATATGAGTAGTTTACTATACAATTCATTTTTAGGCCAACTGAGGATATAAAGTGTGGTCTGAATGACCTAATCATCTTTATTTGTCCGTCACATAACAGGTGAGAGACAGGCAAACATCAATATTGCCGATGGAAAGAAGAATGCTCAGATCTTGGCAGCAGAAGGTTGGTTTCCTATTATGCTAAGTATATCTTTGTGGAATGAATAACCTTGTGGTGTTGATTGGTTGATTCGGGTCCTATACTGGGATGGTGATGGCCATTAGTTCTCCTGTATGTCATGACTTGTCTACTTTGGAGGAGGGCTCGTTAGTCTGTTCCATCTAAATTCTAAAGTAACTGATTAGATTTCATGAGGCAATGAATGACTCATGTTATCATCAGTTTCGTACATTAGAATAACAATAATAATACTTCTATATTAGGGGAAGCACAAGCCATCCTTGCTAAAGCACAAGCAACTTCAAAAGGACTTCTTGTGGTGTCTCAGGCCCTTAAGGATGGCGAGGGAATGGAGGTGAGTGTATTTGTTTTTTTAATCGTCATAGTTCAATGATATTCTTACAAACTATTCACAGTGGATCTGAAAGGCTTTATGCTTGTCTGAAGTTTTTAATATAACAAAACCTGTCTGGATTAATGCAAGTGATTGGATTGATTGCCATCTCAAAAGGATTAGTGTCTTTGGACATTGTTCACAGGATTTATAGTGTCCTTGGACATTGTTCACAAGATTTTCTTGTGGACTAAAGGCACTTTGCTAGTGTTAGTATCTGTTTTCATGTAAAAAAGAAAACATAGGCCGTATTGAGATGGTGAAAGCTTAATGCTACTAGCATCCTTCCATCTCTTCCATTCATTCTGACAAGAACATTTATTTAGATTTATATGCATATCCATGGTCAAAATCCTGAGATGTAAGGCTTTTCTCATTGGTGAGTAGACCGTTTGTGCACTGTATCATATCTCTAAACAGTATAGCATGATGAAAATTGTATATACTGTCTTTGACTTGTTTCAGTTTTTAGCATATTTTTGCGTGCATTCATTATTGTCAATTGGGCAAGCGAAGGGGATGAACCCACCAAAATAGAACTTTTAACTTCTCACCTTTGCAGCCTTTGGCCCATCCATTCTAAATAGAAGAATCTGCTTCTCTTGTTTGAGTTGAGCAACGTCCTGGTTCTAATACATTCTTTTGAACTTGTCTAACAATGATTATCTTGCAAATTGTTGTGTACACTTGAAGGGAATTTCCATGATCTGCAATTTGCATATATGTACAAATTTCAAGCCATTAGCTAAATTTGTGATGTAATTCTCAGGCAGCGAGTTTGAGAATTGCTGAGCATTATATCCAAGCATTTGGCAATATTGCAAAGGAGGTAAAGAAGAGTTTTTTTCAACTATGTTTCTTGTTATTTACTTAGATATGCAGTTGGTTCACTTATCTGTAACTTGTTCTCTTTATTTTCTTCCATGTTTTTTTTTTTCTTCCTTAGGGGACAACTATCTTACTTCCCAGTGATTCTGCCAATCCTGCTAACATGATGGCTCAAGCTCTCACAATGTACAAAAGCCTGGTTAGCAATACTGGCAGTCATGGAACTTCTCCACGTGAAACAGACGAGGGAAAGGACCATCCTCACTCTAGAGAGACTAAGGAGCATAATGCCGCAATTGGAAGAATAGCTGATAAAGTTCATCTTGATGAACCACGTTTCTCACTTCAATCGCACAAGCAAGGAGAATAGAATCTTTTGAAAATATTGTGTTTTAGGAACGTGGAAGGAGAGCTCTGGGTTGATTTCATTGAACTCATTTTCTGCAACAAATTGTTTTGCAGTTGTATTTGAGATTAAACCAGTTGTGATGAGGACAATAGTTTTTTCTTCAAATCAGGGGATAAAGCTGTATTTTTCAACAGAGCAATAGATACCGAAGGGTATGTTCACTTATTCTTTTCCATTGTGATGTCTTGCTCATGATGCAATTATTTTGGCACTTGATAGCTAATATGGCAATACGAGGTTTATCTTCTTCAATAATTGGTAATGTTATACGATGGTACTAATGCGTAGTTTCACTTTTCATATCAAAATTGGTACAAAAAAGTGGTTTTGTGTTTGCTAAATATAGACCAAAATATTTACATCTATAGACAGAAGTCCACTTGGAGGCATCATATCCAAGCATGATAGGTAAGGAAATGGTCAATCTACAGATTGGCCAGACAATTAAAACCAAAGCTAAAATTAATGTGTGCCCGTCAAATATAAGAAAGTTCTAGGCTATATAATTAATTCATCACCCCAGTATAATTGTAGGCATTTAGTTCATTTGCTTTAGCTTCTCCTCATCTCCAAGGACTCGCTTTCATCCCCATCCAACACAAAATAAGAGTAGAATAAAGTATCATTATGGGAGGCTGTGCGAGCAAACCAAAGGAATTCTCTGATAATTCTCGCCCAGAGCCTCTCGTAAATGATACTCCTGCCAAGTCTCCTGATAATCAGGAGCAGATTAATCCTGTTCAGGTTCTATCCTTTACCAAGTCTCAATATATACATGATTCTGCATGTTCATTATAATCTGATTATTCGTGATTTCTTGCCATTCAAACCTTGTTCAATCTCGACTGTTAGTTTACTTAAATAAATGCATGCACAGGAGGTCAACAATAACATTGGGGATGAAAAAGAAGGTAAGATTAGCGAAGGGGGCGAGTCAGTGAAAGAGGAGGCACCTTTGGTAGATGTGTCAGAGCCAAAACCAGAGGAAGGTAGTGATGTGATCCCATCATCTGAGACAAAAGCTGAGTCAATTTCTTCTGCTGTGATTGCCCAGTTGGTCGACAACAAAGTTGAAGCTGATAATGTCACAACTACCACACAGCCTGAAATTGTGGCTGTTGATGCTAAGGAGCCTGAATCGGCCAAGCTGCCTGCCAAAGTAGAAGATAAAGCTGATGCACCTACTGTTACCGTGTGATGTGATGAAGATTGATCATATTCCAGACTTCACTGTGTCCAGTTATAATTCTATTTATACCTTGTAATATTAAATACAGGGCGTATAATTAATAAATCTCATGAAATAAACAAGATGATATTTTATTTAGACATGTCTATCTAATTAACTCCAAATTAATTGTTTTCAAATGATCATATACCTAACTCTCCTATCCCAATAATTTTTAACGTTTAAATTGGAGTTCTCAGCCATTTTAACTTAGGGTGGTAAATATACATAGCAAATTATGAATGGTTATGAGGCCACTAAGAAAATAGGGTGCTGCATACATATATCTAATGTCTTAAAAGTTCAACCAAAATTCAATTTTTAGAGGTTGAAAAAGTATTTTTTTTATCACAAAAATTATTTTTAAAAAAAAATGAATGTTTGATAGTAAAATTTAAAAATATTTTTTTAATAAAAATAATTTGTTACAAATTAAAACACAACGTTTTTTAAGAAATTCAAATTTGAAGATTAAAAAAAAAGTGATTTATGGGTCGAACTTATTTTGCGTCGCTTACGTTTATAACGTTTTCAACTTCCGTCTACACTTCACTTTTTTTAACTAACCCACCGACTTCTCTACCCATCTTCTCAAAGGACACAGCCATCTTCTCGAGGTTTGCAGAGGAAGATAAGAAGATTGGAGCAGGATGGAATAGTTAAGGAAGCCAAACGGTCCGTAAAAAAACTTTGAATAAGAGTAGAGTGTAAAGAGGGCTTGGAGTGGATGAGAGCTTGAAGTGGACGAGACCATATATGGAGTGCAATTTAGAGAGAAGCAAGATCTCCTAACAGTTTACTACTATGGAATACAATTATCAGAGCGTATGCTGAGAGTTCTATAGACAACTATTGAAATATATCACATTTGTGCAAATTCCTTTGATTCCGGCATACACTTATTCCTTTCTTTTGAAGACTATGGCTAAGATGGGTGATGATAAAATAGGTAAAATGTTTACTCAATTGCTGTAATAAACTCTTTGGGATTTATCCAAAACAATTTGGTTCATGTTTATGGTGCTTACGAGGAGCACGATAATGCATATGAAGTGTTTGAACTAATGCCACAAAGAGATATTACCTGGAAGCATTGAACAAGTAAGAAAAGTTTTTTTGATGAGATGGGTGAGAGTGTGGATTCTTGAACTTCTCTTATTATTAGATTGGCTGTAAACGGACATGGGAAGGAAGAATATTAGTTTTGTTAGTGAAGTAGGCTCTAGTAGTCCATTTAAATATCTCATGGAGAACTGTGGAATGCAACAGATTACTCTTTTTTTTTTATGTACGCTGAACAACGATTGAAGATGAGTGCTTTCTTTAGCTATTTTGGTAGAAATTTAAAATTATCACTTCTCTTTTTCTGTTCAACATTTAACTTTCTATTTTGCAATTTGAGCATATACCTGAAAACAATAATTGATTTTATACTTACACTGTTTCAACTGATTTTTTTTGTAAAAATTAAATGAAATTCTTTTTCATATTGTTTTATTTGGTTCAAGTCCTGAGCCTCAACAATTATGTATTTAAAATAAAATGCATAATTTATTATGTATTTAACTATATATTTAACTTGAATATTTATTTTAAGATTATAATATTATTTATATTATTTTAATATTAATTTTATTTCATACAAGAAAATGAAACATCGCTTTAAATAATTTTTTACAAGATAAAAGTGAATTTGCCAAATAATTATAAAATAAATGTAAGTTTAATATATTTTGAATATTATTTATATGCATAAATAATTTTTATTATAAAATAAAGTATAATTAAAATTAATAAAAGTGTTTTTTATTTTTATGTTGCTAAACAGTCTATTGTATGAAGCTCTTTCAAAAAAGTTATTTTTTAATTGACAGCCAAACAGTCAATTGGTTTCTTAGAAAAGCTCTTCTAAAAAAAGTTCTATTGAAAAAAACTCTACTAACAAAAACTCTATTGATATAAGTTCATTTAAACAGACACTAAATTTATAATTAAATCTATTTGATTTTTTAATCCTCAAATGGAACTGATTATTATTTCATGTTGGGTATCTCTAGATGATGTAGACATATTTATGCATTTTTTTAAGTACTTGCAATATTATATAAGTAAATTTCAAGAGAAGATTCCGGTGTCATGATTTGCGGAATTTGTGGGAAGTGGTTTAAAGAAAGTTAGCATCCAACAACTTGATGATATTCCTACTCTTATGTTCGTCAAGAAAACGTATTGAAGTGCTGCCTGGCTAGCGAATTTTGCTGCTAATGTAAGTTAGGGCTTACAACTTTTGTAACTACACTTTTAGGGTGTCTTTCGATCCTTCTTGAGTATATCGTTGGGACTAATTTTTCACGACTTATCATGTAGTTCCTTTTCCCATTTATGAAAAAAAAAATATATTGGGCTCTCCAGGGGGCTCGGATCGTCTGTCCAACGT